>JAWPHD010004014.1:0-199869 GCA_037043455.1 Cyrtodaria siliqua
ATGACCGTTTAACTTGAACCTTTTCATATACATTTCCAGAGGTTCTGTAAAGTTATCATTCTTTTGAATCTCTAATATTTTATTGAAGGTAATCCTAATTACCTCTTCATCATTTTCTAGTCCTGTTGTTGTTTAGACATATGATAGAAGTTGTTTAAAACTCCTATGATGTGTTTTTAACAAAGTCTTTTTTTCTGCTATTCTTGTTTTACTCACTAAAACAGCAACTACTGGAGGAACTGCGCCAACCACAGTTATGAAAACAGGAATTGCTGGAACTAATGCTAGGAGAGCACCACAACCAATTATTCCGCTGGTAATATGTAACGTTGTGTTTATAATACCGCACAATTTATAACTGCGTCTGTATGCAGCCACAAGTCGCGTCAAGTAATCAATTAATTCTTCTTTGGTTTTCATGTATAATTACAGTTAGACAATAATTTAATTAAAATATTTAGAAAATAGTTGCTCGTGTTCTTTGGGTGATATTTTACCTATTTTTAATAATTCATCGATTATGCTAATACCTTTATTTATCAGCTGCGGACTATTATTTCCTGATTCGATGCTTCCACATACCAACTCTAGATCATCCATCAAATCTTCGGAGCTATTGTAATATTCAACACAACCTCCTAAAATCTTTTTGAACTTTGAAGAACCCTTGTGAATTGGTAAATCAGATAATTCTGTTAGTTTCTTAAAAGCATTCTGAGACAGCTTTGAATAAGTTTTTCCATTGTTGTAACGCTTTGTTATCAAGTCTATAAAATCATCGTCTACTTTTATATCTAGCACAACTGCTTCTCCTTGTTTGGCAATAAGTTTTGATAACCAATAAGCTTAGGTAAATCAATTTATAACATTCCATAGCGACCATCTTTGTCGACTTTGTAGGAATTTTTTTTGTTGCATTCCTTTGCCTGTCTTTTGTATAGTTTCGCTAGCTGTTTGAATTCGCTCGGGTAACTTGTCTATATAAAAATTCAGAGCATTTGCCTCATCTACTTTTTTATTAGATTCTTCTGCAAGCGAAACCCTCTTTTTTGAGGTGCCAACAGGGTCATCGAGTAATTTTGAATATTTAGTTTGAGTCGCAATTGTTGTTACATTTTTCCACACCTCTTCGAGTTTTTTTTCGTTGAGGTTGTCTATTCTTGTCCTTAGACCTCTCGCCTGGCGAACCATTTCCTTGCGTATCTTATCAGCCCTTTTGATATATTCATCATAATCAGCATTCCCATCAGTAATACCTGTTATTTCAGTTGGCATTGGCAAGCCATACTTACCAAGTACGTCTTTATTCATACCAGCATCCAAGTCAATATCATACACCGGTTTGGGTTCCTTAGGCCTCGCAGTTTCTTCTATTATGTCTTCATCCCGGGATCAATTGATATACGTTTCTTTTTGATTGCTTCAAATAATGCTTCCTCGGGTTCGGCAGCTTTTGGCTTGAGCACTCTGTCTGAAGCACTTCTTAATTTTGGCCCTGACTTTATTGTCTGCTCCAGTTCCTCTTGGTAACCAGTCGACGATGGTTTAGGATCTGCGATTCTCTTGGCAGCTGGTGGCGGTGGCGGCGGTGGCGGTGGCGGCGGTGGTGGCGGTGGTGGTGCTATAGCTCCACGATCAGGCGGGGCAAGTAATTGCGGACGTATTGCCTCAGGAAGACGAGCCAACTGTTGACGTATTTCCGGAAGGGTAATCAAATGTTCAGCCAGCCGTCTTGTTTGCTCTGTTATTTCACTAGTTACAGGTTTAAATACTTCTGTGTAAAAATCACGACTAGCTCCTTTTTCTAGTCTTTTTCGGATAACTCTTTTTTCATATTCTTTAACAAGCTCACTCGCTTTTCGCTTTTTATCTGCTAATTATTTCCATTTTAACAAAGACATGTATAATATAAGGTTAGATTAAAATAAGATAACTTAATCAAGTGTTATGTAGTTTTTGTTTCCTTCTTTTTAGCCGCAGGTTTAACTGCTTTTTTAACTGTAGGTTTAACTGCTTTCTTTACTGCATGCTTGACTGCTTTCTTAACTGCAGGCTTGGCTGCTTTTTTAACCGCAGATGCTGCTTTTTAACCGCAATGGCAAATGCTTTTTTAACTGCTTTTTCAACTGCAGTCTTAACTACTTTTTGCATTCCGTAATATCTAACTTGATTGGCCTTAAAACATTCTGCTTCTGTTCCAAGGTGATAACCACGGGGGATTTGTTTTATTCCACAATACACTTTAGACATATATAATAATAGCCAGATAATATTAATATTATCTGACTATTATTATAATTGAAATTCCAAACTATGATATGAAAACAGAAAACGGTAATTTTAAACAGATATGGAACTTTATGCCAGACTGTTGTTTTAGAATGTTAATTTGTGGTAATTCAGGATCTGGCAAGACGAATACATTAGTTCATATGTTGCTGAAACCTTTGGTTTACTACGACAAGATTTACTTGTTTGCTAAAAACTTAGAGCAGTCTAAGTATCAGGTCTTATCACAAAAACTTGAAAAGATAGCAAAAAAGAATAAAATCCCTGTCGAAGACATATTAGAATGTTCGAATGATGAAGTTATCCCTGTGGATACCTTAGATTCAGATAATCAGAAGATAGCTATTTTTGATGATTATGTTTGCGAGCGTAATCAAAACAATATTATTAATTATTTTATCCAGGGAAGACATAAAAATTGTTGTGTAATTTACTTGTCACAATCTTATTATAAAACTCCAAAGACATTCGTTTGAACTGTTCTCATTACACCTTCTTCGCGACTCCGGTTAATCGCGAGCTTGGTATGCTTTCCAAAGAACAAGATGTCAGCAAAGAGCAGTACAGAAAAGCGACTGACAAGCAGTACGACTTTCTGTATCTGGATCGCCCTAGGAAGTTAGTAAAACGTAACTTCAACGGTGAAATTGAATCTAATCATATTATAATGGGACTTTTTAATGATCTTGGCGAGGAAGTTACTACTGGCAGTGTCAATATTACAAATTTTGGTATTGTGCTGTCTGAGTATGTAAAACAAAAACATCTGGTTAATTATCTTAACAAAGGCAGAAACCAGGAAAATGTTTTGAGAAGTGAGCTTAATATGGATAATAATAAAATTACCAATGTTGGCAATCCAACAAAAGCAGATGATGCCGCAACAAAGCAATTTACTTAAGAAGAGTTGCAAAAATCATACGTGATTATAATATTGATAAAATTCCAGACATGATGAAAGATTTAACAACAGGTGTTGATGATAAACTAAGCCTGATACAAACAAAGTTACAAGCAAACCGCGAAAAAATGATTGAAATTCAAAATGGATTGAAAGATGAAATAAAACTTCTGGGTGATGCTTTGAAAGAGCTAGAAAAGAAAAAAGATGTATTGGAAGAGAGTGAAAACTACAAGAAAGTAAGCGAACAAATAAGAGCTGGTGTTCAAAATATTAATGCACGGATTGGGGAAATCAATACACAAATGGTTGATAACAATGAACTAGAAGCTGCTATTGCCGATGCTTCAAAACAAATGAGAACTGCTTTTACTACCGAAGTAACTCAAATTAAAATATTAAATGAGCAGATAAACACCAACGTTGCTGATATCGCAAAGAGTTTATAGATATTAAAAATAAAATGGTTGACGGCAAGTCGCTGGAGACTGCTCTGAACAAACTGGTTGACACAGATAAACTTGAGACTGCTATTGATGATGTTTCAAAGCAATTGAAAGCTGCCTAGGATGAAAGAAGCAAAGCTTTTAATGGTGAAATCGCTTTTTTCAAAGAGCATAATCAAAAGTCTGATAGCCGGCACACAGCTGTTCTTAGCATAATTGATGGGTTGAAAGCAAAAGTAGACTATTTAAGTCGGATTCTAATTTTTGAATTTACAATAGATGGAATCAGTATTATTCAAGATTATGGTGTTGATGATACTTATGTATCGTACCCGACACGAAAACCACTTGAAAGAACCAAACGTGATGGGTTTCTCCAGGCGTTTACTTTTGTAACCAATCCACTTATAAAAAGTGAAGAATATGCTACAGAATACCCCGGTGGTGGTGAACGTCCCGGCGGTGCAATAATTGTAAAACCCGGGCGCTATGTAGTCGAAGCAGACCTTATATATACAGTTACAAATACAAACATTAGTCTTGAATATTTTAATTTGTTTAATCTAGGTGTCAGTGAGTCAATTTTTCAAACAAAAATAGAAAATGGCAAACGAATACTAAAAAAAACAGCTGCAGAATATCTTCCTGGTCTACATTCTTGGAACATCTTCTCAATCAAAAAACAGTTCACTACACAAGTTTTCAATTTTGAAAAATCAAGTTTTAAACTGTACTACAAAGGTGATTAATTTTATCCATCCTATATTATATGGAACAAAAAATTGTATTATCATCAGAAAAGCTTAATAATTAATAGCTCGAACACACCGAGTAATTTTACAACTGTGTATTTGACAGACCATTAATATTAGGTAGGAACAAACAGTATGGTATTGGACTCGATAAGATTAATTCCATGACTTACTCGTGGTATAATATTAGTGAGGATTTTAATAACAAAGTGATAAGGTACCACAATGGAACAGATTGGA
This sequence comes from Cyrtodaria siliqua, assembly GCA_037043455.1. NCBI lineage: Eukaryota > Metazoa > Mollusca > Bivalvia > Adapedonta > Hiatellidae > Cyrtodaria > Cyrtodaria siliqua. Next base: position 4,629 of record JAWPHD010004014.1, read on the forward strand.
AAAGTATTATTTTTACAAATGGAAATTACAGTTATGCTGATATCGATAATTACATCAAAGAAACATTAACTGTAAACAATGATTTAACCGATGACTCGCCCATCCCGATAATAATTGAGTTTGATTTATCAAGTTTCAAATGCTTGGTTACCATCCATAATAATTTCATGCTTGATTTAAGAGAAACAAACTTTCATGTCTTGATCGGGTTTGACAAAGATGCGGTTATTAGAGAAACTAAATTTGGAACTGTGACACCGAACATAACAAATTATATCGATACGTTGTATATCCACTGTGATTTGATAAGTAATTCTATTGTTGATGGATCATATGGAGATGTCATTTATGAAATAAGTACAGCTGATCTCACGAGATCATATCCTTTCAAAGATGAACCGATAAGAGTCGGATTCTGCGAAGTAAACCAAAACGATCATTAACAGTTTTAATATTTACATAACCGATTTCTCCGGTAAAATTATTAATCTTAATGGCGTCCACACATCATTCCGTTTTGTTTTGAAGGAATTAATGTAAGTTATATGGTATGTTTAAAAAAAGTTTATGACACTAGCACGGGAACATATACTCAAGTTGATCGATTAACTGGAGCTGGCATATTTGACATTCTTTCAAAAGTCGGATCAAAGATATTCAGCGAGTCTGTGAAAACAGCAGGCAAGAAAGCATTAGAAACTGCTGGCAAGCAAATCATAGAAAGCGGCTCTAAAAAACTTGGAGATGAAGTAGGAAAAATGGCTGCTGATAAATTAGTTTCAGTTATTAAACCTAGTAAACCAAAAGGAGAGAGGATTTTAAAAGAACTTACAAAGGCTGATAACAAAAAAGAAGTTGTAGCTGAAACTGAAGAAGACGTAGCCGGGGCTGAAGACGATGTAAATGCAAAAATTAATAGATTACTATCCGGAAGGGGAATTCATACAAGAATTAATCGATTAATTAATAAAAAATAATCTAATTACTAGTATACATAGATGTTTCGAAGTAATCAATATAATACTAGATACGAGCATGTACCTATTCAGTTAGAAACCCCAATAACACAACCAGGAAATGCTACCAGGCAAATGAAAAGTGGTTATCAGTTTACATTAAATGACAAAAGTTCTTACTTTGATTGGTATAACGCATATTTTGAAATCAGTTTTCAAGTAAACAAACTTGCTGATGGAGCCAATTTCGCAGACGCTGACAGAATTGCTTTAATTAACGATGCAGCTTCACTGATTGATCAAATGCAAGTAAAGCAAAATGGGAAAATAGTTTACGATGGAAATAATCTTCACAGATTTGTTAATATCAAAAGCTTGCTTGAAATTTCTGATGACTATGCAAAGACAACCGGAACAAACGAATATTTTTATTTAGATAAAACGACAGCTGCAGAATCTCGGAAGGATGAAGATACCTATAATCAAGGTTTTGCTATTCGCCATGTTTTAATCATAACTAACCAAAAAGTTGACTCTATAATCCCATTAAATAAATATTCCTTCTTTGGAGGTTTGGAAACAAACATGCTTCCTCCTAGTCAGATTCAAATCAGCTTGCAACTAACAGATGATAATGTGCTAATTTTCAAAGCTGGCGGCGATGATGGCCGAGTAGTTATTAATAAATTAGTTACGTGGATACCTAGAATGATATTTAACTCAGATGGTTTAAGTTATGTAATGACAAATCATATGACATCAACAAGATGGACTTATCTTCGTAAAATGATACAAGAAAGCGGAAGTACTCAACTAACAGAATCTGTATTTAGAATAACGGCCGGAGTCAAAAGTCCCAAACACGTTTTTGTGTATTTGCAAAGGGCTGACAAAAGTTCTTCTCAAACACAAAATCCTCACATTTTAGATACTTTTAAACTAAATGCTGCTGATGCTAATTGCTATTTACAATCAGCTAGATTGGAAGTCGGAAATGGAGTTTATTATCCAGAAACTGAATACAGTTATGCTAATATCATAAGAATATTCAGAGATGTTATTAATTATTCTTACAAACAAAATGATAAAAACACCGGAACTTTACTCAATGTGGGTAATTTTAAAAATCTCTTCGGAATGATATATTTCGATTTGAGTTACAAGGAAAATTAAGTCAGTGTTGACCCAAAACAACTGAGTTTGAGATATAAACTAAACAACGTTCCTACCGCTAGAGATAAAGTTTATGCTCTGGTTCTCTACGAAGTAGATGTTGTTATTGATACTGTCGGAAATGAATTGGTAATAGTTTAATCTAACTTATAATATATATGACTTACATAAATTATTCAGTAAATTTAACAGATGGACAAAAACAGAGTTTAGCGAGGGCTTATGAGGATAGGAGTGAATTAACACTCAGGTTAAAAAATAACCAACTAACTGGGAATTTCCCCTTGTCGCTGACAGCTACACAGATTAACAATATCAACAAAGCTAAATCTAGCGGACGGGGATTAGACATAAATATATCAAAATCACAAATGAGATCTCAGTCTAAAAATGGAGGCTTTTTAGGTGCATTGGCTGGTTTGCTAACTAAAATAATTTTACCAACAGTTGCTAGATTGTCTCCAAAGATATTAGGGCCTCTAGCAACAGGGGCACTTAGTGGTCTGGCAAGTACTGGAATTGGTAAAATATTTGGAAATGGAATGGTAACTGTTCCTGCTGATAAAAAACAAACACTTCTAAAATCAAATAAATTAACAGCTGCACAAAAAAACAAAATAGCAAAGTCAAAAGGTTCCTGCACGATTAAACTAACACAAAAACAACTGCAAGATGTACTGGCACGTGCTTCTAGTAACAAAACGGTAACTGCACGCAGTGGTAAAAAACAGCAAGACGTAACGGCAACTGTTCCTAGTGATAAAAAACCAAAACTTCTAAAATCAAATAAATTAACACTTGCACAAAGAAAGAAGATAGCAAAGTCAAAAGGTCACTGCCCTGTTAAACTAACTAAAAAACAACAACAGGACGGAGGATTTCTTGGAATGCTTGCATCATTAGGAATTCCATTCATTGGATCTCTTATTAGTGGTTTAACTGGAAAAGGTTTGCAAGTAGATAGAAGAGGGTATGTTTTGCAAGTAGACTCACAAATCAGACCATACAGAAGTATTCCATTTATAAAAAAAAATTAAATTTTAAAAATGAACCCATATCTAACTTAGATATAACAAAATGGTTAAGCAGCTAGGTATACAGAACTTCAGGGGAGTGTCCAGCAAGAACAAATTGCCGACAAAACTAAATAAACAAGAATGCGGTATTATTAATCTTGATGATCATATTGGACCTGGCACACACTGGACTTGTTACTATGATAATTATTACTTCGATCCGTTTGGCTTGAGCCCACCAAAAGAAGTTTTAGCGTACATGCCTGATATAAAATACAACTCCATTCAATACCAAGATAAAACAAGTGTTCTGTGTGGATATTTCTGTTTGTACTTTATCAAAAAGTTGCAAGAAGGAAATAGTGTGTACGATATTCTTTACAAATTATTAAAACCGTACAAACCAGTGAAAAATGAAAACATCATAACATCATATTTTGTAAACGAAGTTTAATCTAATCATATTATATATGAGTTACTGTATAAAAGAAAAAAAGGTTACTGAAAATATTAATCCTAAGTATGTTTTAGCAAAAAATGGTAGAACAATGTTAAGAGCAACTTGTGCATCTTGTGGTATTACTAAAACAAAGTTTGTTAAAAACACAGAAGGCGGAAATATTGATATTCATAAAGCTATACTTCCTCTGTTGCCTAAAAAAGGGCTAACACTTCCTGGTTATAAATATTGCGGCCCTGGCAATCCACTTAATAGCGGAGAACCGGTAAATGAATTGGATGCTGTTTGTAAAGATCATGATTATTGCTATGACGAAAATCCTAGTAATAAATCAACGTGTGATAAAAACATGCTTGCTGGTTTGAAATCTAGTAAGTCTAAAACTATCGGAGAAAAGATTGCTAAGAATTTGATAGTAAAACCAGTCATTAGTACAAAATATAAACTTGGTCTTGGAAACTCAAAAAACTGGAAAAGGCGTTGAAATGGACTGACAAGTTAGCAGATGAACTTCATAAACCTATACGAAGAAAGTTCACTCAACGCCGTGTGATTGTTAATGAAATTGATAAAATATGGTCTGCTGATCTGGTTGATATGCAATCGTTTTCAAAGCATAATAAAGGTACTAAATATTTGCTTACCGTTATTGATTTATTTAGTAAATTTGCTTGGGCTATACCTGTTCCAAATAAAACTGGTTTAGAAATTACTAAAGCGTTCCAACAAATAATGAGTACAGGAAGACGGTGTAAATTGTTGTGGGTTGATCAAGGTGTGGAATTTTACAACAAAACGTTTAAGCAATTTCTTGATGATAATAATATCGAAATGTATCACACGTTTAATTTTGAAAAAGCTGTAGTAATTGAACGATTTAACAGAACATTAAAAGAAAAGATGTGGAAATATTTTACACCTAACAATACAAATACGTATTTAGACGTGCTTTGGCGATGGTTGGTAAGTATAATAATACACAACATCGGAGTATTAAAAAGACACCAACTGAAGCTAGTGATGAGAAAAATAAAGGAATGGTATATTTCAACTTGTATGGAAAAATGAGAAGTAATCAAATTAAGCCAAAGTTTAAAATAGGGGATAATGTTAGAATTAGCAAATATAAAAGAACGTTTGAGAAAGGTTATACCCCAAATTGGACTGAAGAAATATTTATTGTTGATGAAATTCAAAACACAAATCCAGTGACATACAAAATAAAAGATTTAAACAACGAAAACATTGATGGAAGCTTTTATGAATTAGAAATGATAAAAGCAAAGCAAGAAATATTTAGGATTGAAAAAGTAATACGACGTGATTATAAAAGAAACAAGCATTGATTAAATGGAAGGGTTACAATGAGGATTTCAATAGTTGGGTCTCATTTAAGGATATTGAAAATATTAAATAAGGGCTTAAAAATAATAACATATAATATTATTATATAATGGGACAAGAAAGATTAGAAAAGGTTTGCAGAAAACTTAACAATTTAAAAGATAAATATAGAAGAGAATTGATGAGAAGCAGGCAACTCCAAGTAGAATATGAAGTAGTTCGTGATGATTTTATGGACACAAAAAAAAGACGACTGCTGATCGAAATGGATAATTATGAACGTGAGCTAGCTGGAAACAGAGAAGAGCTTCCTGAACTGAAATACAAAATAGCAAAGTGTAGGAAAATAAAATACTCCATTGTAAAAGATGATATGCAGAGCGATGATGAAGACTACTGCCCGGTTCCGTCTGACTTTGCTTAACGAGTTGCAAATGCTATTGAAAAACTTCGTCGAAAGTAGATTCGACGAAAGTAGACATAAAATAAAATTGCGCTCTCATAACGAGTTGCAAATGTTATGCTATTAAAATGACAAACCGGATTGATTAGTAGTATAGAAAGTGGGGGTTCTGGTGAGTTTCCCTGAGCGGGGTTGCTTGAGAAAGCTGCTGAAATATGTTGGTGCTGACTTAGGCGTGGCTTACATTTAGATCCTGGTGGTGTAAATGAGAGTTACGCCTGAGTACCCCCTTGGCATATTTTACTAGTTGTTCTCATTCCCCGCGAGGGAAAACTGTGCCAGAACCCCCACTTTCTATACTACTGATGCTGATCAGGTCATTGTCGTATCAGGTACTACAGAAAAGTACCCTGGGTACATTTATATATACAGAAACATACACCAAAAACGTTTAATTCCAGAACGGTCCCCAAATATACAGAAACGTACCCGGACAAACAAGATCTGATTGGCGGAATTGAAACAATTTAGAAATAGATAGATAAAACAGTTACTTAAACAATATTGTTTATCATCAACTATTGCGCTATTGTTCTTAAAAACATATTTAGGCTGTCATAGTTAGTAATAAAATTCAGAACGTATTGTCGTAAAACCGGAAGTTGTAAATCATCAAACACCGCGCAAAAAAGTAAACAAATATGCAGCTCGTCATTCAAGAAGAGTTGGTCATTTTTTTAGACCAACTGCATTCCTTTAAGGTAGCGGTTATGATCCGCAAGGGTCGTGAGACAGCAAAAGATGTCGTGGAAACGGTTGCTGCCGGATTCCTGTCCATTAAATATGTAAGCTAAAGAAAAGGTGAAATCGATTAAACTTTGTAAACAATAAAAGTTTCGTTTCCGTGAAGTAACAGAACGCGTTACGGCCGCGTTTTACGACATTGCACTCTCGCGAGATTTTGTCTCGGGTACATTTATGTATATTTGGGGACCTTTCTGAATTTTGATGATTTTCGGGTACGTTTCTGTATATATAAATGTACTCCGGGTGCCTTTCTGTAGTACCCGGTACGACAATGACCCCATTATTGTCACTGATTGGCCAGTTTTGTTATGATGCTCTATCAACATTATGAATGAACTGAAATCTTCGTTAAGATGTATTTGTTTCACAAGAAAATGTTGATCGGAATTATGATTGCCTTAGTTTGAGGAAGATCCTTAAGATTGATTACTAATATTCAATATTTATTTTCGATATATTGTATTCTGACTGGTTTATTACATCTCTGATTTCACTGATCACACTTGCCGTCCAGATAAGGCTATCTAGTACAAGCTGCAGTTATCGATTTTTTTACAAGGCTTATCGTGGCTGGATGAGAGACCTGCGGTACGTCAATACCCATCTACATTGCAAACAGATTAGTATATATCCTTGTTCCATTTGTTTATTTTATAACTTGCAATCATCGACAGGTACTATTAAAGTGCAAAACAAAATGTTTACCCCTGTAAAAAATGAAATGAACATGATTAGTATCCAGGATATTTTTTCTTCAAAATAGCCAAGTTAAACACTTTTTTATTTGCTTAAATCCTGCACCAAACCAAATTTGATTTTCTTTGTTTAAGATGAACAAACACCGATTGACATAATACAAAAATGAAACAAAAGCGCGAAAAGCTAATAAAACAAACAATGAACTTGAAAAACGAGACATGCACAGAGAATCAGCCTAGTGAACGACAAGCGTTTAGCACACTTCTGATCGAGTCGGATAACATTCAGTTTGGACTACAGGTTATAACACCTGTCATGCGGATCACCTCATTGTATTACATTGTGATTTGTTTAGCGCCATGTTTAAAATAGCTAATCCTGGCCCGTAACTGTAAGCATAGGTATAAGTCCTTTTTCGGGACTATTATAATTAGTTTATATGTAATTTCTGTTGGTGGTTTATTAATTGCAATTGATTTCTTATCAATTTATTACAACAAATAGTGTATTTGAATACTTAGAAGTTCTCATGCAATAGTATGTCTGACAGTAATTTATAGTTACCTATACAAATTGTCTCACCATAAAATACAATAGGCTGGAAATAGGTCCTTAAGCTTGGTCAACTGAAGCGTGTGCCTTTAAGCATGTCAATTACTCTCATTATAGTAGATTACGCAATCAACACCTAGTGCATATTAGTTCGCGATTGCTATTTCATTTTTCACTCACATAATAAATTACCAATTGCTAATCACTTTTAATTTCAGAACAGCAAAATACATTGCATACATATAATCGTTAATTTATTTATCATTGTAAAATATCAGGGATTTTGTACATACATATATATAAACCATGAAAATATATATGACATTGTATAACTCAAAGAGTATTCTCTGGCTGTATAATAATATGTCACTATTATGGATATCTAACAGGTAGATTGATGTTGCATAGTCAGTCGGTAAAGCATCGGAACGGTAGTCCAAAGGTCCCGGGTTCGAGCCCCGGTCTGGCTGCACATTTTTCTAGCCCTGTGGCATTTGGCGCCCAACGGGGGACCGTGACGGAGTAAACTTCAAGAAACATGCAAATGATTCTCTGTACCCATGGACATTCGAGGTCGAATTTCAGTCTGTAGGGGGATTGTGTCACGGTTATGGATAGCTAACAGGTAGATTGATGTTGCATTATCTGACCGGTTAGCTCAATCGGTAGAGCATAGGAACGGTAGTCCGAAGGTCCCGGGTTTGTGCCCCTGTCTGGCTGCATATTTTTCTAGCCTGTGACAAATATATCACATCTTATTTATACAAACTATGTATTAGCTGCTCGAAGTTACCTGTGAGGGTGTGCAGCAAAAAGGAATAGATAGTTATGTTATCGAAATATAACACGCCAATGAGCAGTTCACATACCTAATAAAAAATATTATTTGTAATTAGGACGGACACATGTACGCACGCACGCATGTACGCACGCACGCACAAACGAACGAAGAACAAACGAACGAATTGATGAATGAATGGATGAATGGATGAATGGATGAATGAATGAATGAATGACTGAATGAATAAATGACGCTTTACGACACGTCGACACATTACTGTTGAACAATGAAACAAATACAATAGTAAGTTATTAAAATGAACGTGAACATATATGTTTTAAAATATTAACAGATGATACTGTAAAAGTCTAGATGAAAGAGAAAGTCATGTATACAGTTCAAAAGATGTAGACTAATGTATCTGTGTCAGTTGTGTTACCTCCTTTGGCAGAGCATCGGAACGGTAGTTCCAGTCTCACCAGTCGCTTAACGAAGCATTTTAAGATTGAAACAATATAATAAGGAAATAATACAAAACAAAAATAATATCACAGTTCATAGCATTCTCTACCAAAGCCTATAACACCCACGTGGAATTTGATTTATCTTATACGTTCGTACGTACGTGATGAGGTACATACATGAAAACTATTACGAATGTACGCGCTAGCCACGACGAGAATCATCATCATCATCATCATCATCATCATTATCATCATCATCATCATCATCATCATCGATACCGTTCACTGAACGCCTATACATCTTTGTTAATTATATATGCAATAAATATGCGACATTTTATTTTGAAAGAACCTTTAGAAATAGAGAAAACAGAAAGGCTTTGTCTTCTTTCGAGATTGTCATTCCCTAGCTACATAAGATATGCATTGAATGACAAACAGTATGCTTTAATGTAAACAAATAAGAAGGCCAATTGTGTACGGCAAAGCATCTCGTATTAATTTTCACAATTGCGTTATAAGACCGGCACCGCATACTGAGGTAAGTAGAGGGCGCATCCTTTCTATATTATCTCAAATATAAGTGGAGAGAGAGAACGAGAGAGAGAGAGAGAGAGAGAGAGAGAGAGAGAGAGAGAGAGAGAGAGAGATTTATACTTATAAAATTTAAGCGAGCATATCCAACCCATATTGTAAATATATTACAAGATAATGTTTTTACTGTGGCATTTTCAAGTTCGTCTATTCATTTTATCTCAGAACCAAACGCAATAGGAAACGAAAGTCATCTTTATGTCTAAACAAACCCAAGCAAAGAAAACACCGTTTTTTTGCCATTTTATTTATTAGTGGGACGTAGGCATTTTGTGGGGGCCATACATATAAACGAATGGGAACAAAAAAATTTAGGTGTTTTTTCGGCAGGTTTTAGGGAAGGGGCCCTTGGTAATATTCGTAAAAATGCGATTTATTCATTTATAACGAAAGGTTATAGGACATTGTCAATTGTTAGTGAATACTGAACAGACTTTGATATATGTGCACATGCCCCGGGTAAGCGATCATTCAACCTGCACAGCACCCAGCACTGATCAGTCCAAACTGATCATAATTATATATCAGGTAATTTGGAAATTTCAATTGCGGTATTCTCAACTGTGATGGAATAATCACTTTTCCTTAGCGGCGGAGGAAATGGCTCGCTTAGTAGAGGTATGTGTGCTCTGCATGATCAAAATTCTTTAATAATTCACGAAGAAATACAAGAAGAAATGATAAAATGATCGCATGTGGACGTAAACCGGGATCTTCCGAGCACGTTAAAGATCCATATGAATCTATTCGCAAGTAAGAGAAGGGAAGGTTCCCCCATATTCCTTTGTATCCTTCCCACTGTTTTTGGCGTCTCTAAAAAAGACTACAGATATCCTATATTTATGAGCCGTAAAACAACATTCAAACATTTTAAATACTTGGCCATGATATAAGACCTGATCATTGTACCAAAATAATATTAATAGACTAGCAAAATCCAATTAAACCAAAGGCCTTCCACACGAATTTTGTCAAAAAATAACATCCAGGATACGATGTTGATTCGGCCAGGATAAAATCAACACATCAAGCGCCGCAAGGATACGGTCGCCCTTGTCGTTATTTACATGATTTTTAAAGTTGTATTTCAAATTCTGCTTGAACATATTGTATGATATGTAAATAGCATAATGAGACTACATGTTTTACTGTGTATACACACAATGACTCGCTCCTCATTTGAATATTTATTAAATACACTAGTGTAGCTATGACATTTAATTCATCGCTTTATTACACTCCTAAAAGCCATGTTATGTTATGAATGCTATTAATAGGACTAACCACAGACTCGACTTAATTTTAAAATATTTAACTCGATGGATTATTTAAACAGAACATGGTAATACATTATAGTGTATGTCTCAATTATGCATGCATTTTTGTTTTCGAAAGAAAAGGTATATTGCAAGTTCAGTAACAATCGACACTTTATGAATTACAAGTTGAGCTCCCAGTGGGAGTCGAACTTTTGAACAACGGTTTAAAGTAAAACATAATATATTTAAGAAATAGAACATCGTTTACTGTGAATTATCGTTTAATATTTCACGGTTTGGAGTTCAAATGTAAACAATAATTTCACAAGCCCGAAAGACGAGTGAAATTATTGTTTACAATTGAACGACAAACCGTGATATATTATAGATAATTCACCGTAAACGATGTTCTATTTCTATTCTAATACCCCTTTATGTGAAAATAACGCACACATCTGAAATATTTTGCATTGCTTTGCTTACTCTCCTAACGTTGCATACGTTACAATGCGCAATGCGCAATGCTTATTCTCCTAACGTTGAAAAAATTACAGTGATATATTGTTCAATATAACGAGATATTTTAAACTAGGCTATAATTTATAGTGCGGGTGTATTAGAATGTTAATTTATCGATACCACTAGCCGTGACGTTAATAAATTGACTTCGTCGAGCTCTCGATTACAGCTTATACTATCATACAGACGCCAGTTTTAATATTTTAACATAACAAACAGATAGACACATGCGTACATGTGTTGTACTTAATATTATTAACCATATACACATTCTTCATAAGAGTTTCCAATTCGAAATATTCAAATTGGAGAGTTTTAAATTGTGATTTTACAATTGAAATTTTTTAATTGGAATTCCAATTTGAACGGTGTTTTTTTTGGACACTTTAAACTGATTTAATTCCAGCTTTTATAAACATTTTAAGCTGAAATTGTAAATGTTTGATAGTAAGACTATTATCTTTTCTAATATATCACATTTACCTTGCAAAAAACAAAGATGGAAAAAATGTTTTTGGAAAATTTCACCGTCTCTTGTTTTTTTATAAAATACGCAGTAACTTAATCTTTATATAACTAAGAAGTTACTCAATCAGGGTTACCGTTACCATAAACCGCGTAAAACCTTTGCAAAATGTTATTATCGTAACCCTGATCTTCTTTCCAAATATAAAAGTAATTTAAGGACTCTTCTGCGACAAGGACTATCACAACCTGACTTCTATGGTGATGTGATTTATAAACTTCGTAAGATTCTAGGTCATGATCACTTTCATACTATCTTTGTTAAACTTGTTAAAAAGTTTATCAAAAGAGGTTATGACCCTATCATTTTGCAACGTACTGCATGCTTGGTGGTGGACCCTTTTACAGTTTGCCACTATGCTTTCCTCTTTAATTGTACGATGACCAGACAGGCTGTGGACCCTAAGGTGACGCCTACCTAAAGCCCATTGGGACGGTGGCGTTTGATGTTTGTCCATGATCTTTCTTGTCGTGCCCTTAATGGTTTATTCTCTTACTGCTCTGGCTTCTGCAAAGTCATTGAGTACCTTCATTGTGGCTTTCTAGGCTATTTTTTCTTTTGTATTATATTTACACGAGCATATTTGTGTTTTACTTATATTGCCTATTGATGCTGCCTTGTTGGTTAGAGATTAGATCATGGCGGGGATTTCTTTATGGCGGGGGAGGCCTACTTTGCCACTGACCGTTCCAAGGCGGTAGCCCTATTGTCAACCCTTTTTGTGTTTGTGATGTCGTTTGCATTTATTATTGCTTTTGCCTTCTTGTTTGTCTGTTTGCGTGTCTGTTTCTGTGTTTTGTGGTTTACTGTCCTCCTTGAATGCTACTTTCCCTGTCCGATCCTTTTATATTTCTTTTGATCATCGACTATCTGATATTACAGTTTCATAAATAATGGCCTAGCTGCCTATAGGCAATGTTGGCACGTGACTACACATTGTCCCCAGAAATCAAAAAAATAAAAATGTCAAAACTGCAATAAAAACAGAAGGGGGTAGGGGGTGGATGGGTATGGTCAGTTCATATCAATTTTCACTCGTGGTCTTTTCAGAAAATAAAAGTCGAACTGTTTTCGCTCGCAGTCTTTCGGAACCAAACACACCATGATTGTGCAAAATTTCGAACGATTTTCAGAAAGCAAGTATTATATTAATATATGCTATTTTGTTCTGTTCCGACGTTTTTGTTGCGCAGATTAAAAAGGCTTGAAATCGCGGGCTAAAAACATAATGTTTGCTGCTTAAAATACCGTCAGAATGCAGGATTTGGCTTCCTTCTAAACAATAATTCCGGCGGGGGGGGGGGGGGGGGGGGGGTGCATGCCCCCGGACCCACCTAGACCTTGTGCCTACACACTGATTTAGGCACAGCTACGCCCCTGACAGGTATAGTATATTTATGTATTGACGTATTTATTGAAACAAATCACGAAGCGATATGAACGACATTTTAGTCGTTGATATTCATTCACATATGTTTATATTCTTTTTCCTCCTTTTATTCCGTATTGATATATCTACTGACAGTGTTTGTCTTAAATACAAGTGTTAACTGACATTTCGTTTACGTTCTCATGAATGAAATATTATGTCTGACTTGCGGTAATAAAATACTTTATCGACTACAAAACACCGGTACGTCTATTCCTGTCCATAATATTGAGAGATAAAACACTCAGAATAGATGCATATAGTCGGATAGTAGATATACACATGCACAGTCGGTCAGAAAGGTATACGTCTTCATGTGATCTATGGGTTTAGGCCAGAGTTGAGTCGACATTTCTTTTGTTTTTTCAACATCACACGGATATTATTTCCTGGAAGTCGTAAGTATGTACGTCTAACTTTCCATATATCATAGATAATTACGGTCATCGTTCAGCATACGACGGCGGAAAAAACACGCCGGTGAATTATATTTAGAAAATGTCGTTATCCCCAATAATGACACTCCGTTTACCGCATGTGTTAAACTAGTGCAAGATAATATGTTACAAATAACCATTCGTATTATAGTCGAACTATGAATTTCCGTAACATCGTCAATTATTTCGCGGCTATATATCATCTACGCCATGACCGATATCAATAAAGCATTTCGAATTAGACAGTATTTCTTAAATATATCTATTACCGTTTGGTATGTGTATACCTGTTACGAGTACAATAATATTAATAATTGTCAATCAGTAATTATAACAGATATGTTATCAATGTCTCTAAAATTAGTTATATATTTTCTGCATTTTATCAGAATAGCCGAAATGACACTTCCCATACGGTGAATGCTTGACTACTAATTTCTACGGAAACGTATATAAGTCCACAGTTGCATACGATTTCATGTATTTTCAACATATAGTTAACAGTTTTGTAATAACTTATTTATAAAGTATTGAAATATCACTTTTAAATTCAAACAATGACTTTAAATATGTTTACATTAAGCTTAATTTATTAGAAAAAAGTAAATATCCCAATTATTTTGACCGTGTTATACTTACTGAAAGTAAATATCGCTTTTTAGTCAAGCTTTATAATTGCCGAATACAAATATATTACCTTTGTCTCTAAGATAAATATTATCAATCGGAATTTAAGTATGAATTTATTGAGAGTAAATAGCTATCAAATTGTAAACCACAAATCCCTAGTCGAATAAATGTAATAAGCCATAATTACAAAGTTATTTATTTATTTTAATTATTTTCTCATCAAAAGCCCAGTAAAAATCAAATGACAGTTCTTTCTTCCACGAGACTGGTAAAAAGGCGCGTTTTTAAACAAAACGTCAGAAAAAGCCAAACATATTTATTTTGAATAATAATATATGTTTCTAAAAATGACTTGTATATTAACATATATTAACATTTACATATATAAAATCGAACAGAATTTTTAAAACAATAATATACGAATTAGATCTAAGTTTAATGCAACGTTTAGATTATATTTAAAACCTGTATAAATCATAACAAATAAGTGATTTATTTATATTTTGAAACTAAATAATCGATAAACAATTATTCGAATTAAATAATTTATTTTCTAACTTGTTTATATTTCCATAGTTTTTTATTTAACTATAGTGGGTCAATATACGTTTCCGTAATTTCCTATTGTAATCTTGTTGTAACCATTCTAAAGTCGACGTTAAGTTTCAAAGTTAAACTGAAAGAGGGTACACAATAATAATAAAACAATATGCATTTAAAGGTGTTGTAATTACGATAGTGTTTTATTTAGAACTGAATATGCAAGAGTTTCACCAATTAATGCACGAAGGAATTAATTGCTATTATATAACTTACTGCATTCGAATTTATTATCGTTACTATCGATACTTTTACAAATTTATAAATTTGCCGTATATATATCCTGTGCTTGGATATAATGTGCAACTAAAAAAAGATCGAAGTTTGCAATTTAATGCCTTGTTCTCAAAATCGACTCTACGTTGTTGTTTTTTATTCCGTAAGGGGTAAGTTAAGTTGAGGTTGAATTGACATTTAAATTGTATTCATATAACCGTGGGTTGATTTTTTATCGTGTACCCTATCGGTTCCATTAATATGCTAAAACTAGTATGGTCTTATTTCAATGTATCTTAGACACAAATTAGTATACATAGCCGCTATCCGTACGCTTTCGGTATGCTTTTTCAATTATATATTTGGATTTTTAGAAGCTAAATAAAACGGATTTCAGTCAATGCATTCAGTCATCATATATAGCAATGCAACCATTATTACTTTATTACTCATCACATATTTATTATTATTATTATTATTCTGACATTTGTACTACGTATTTCCAATTTATTATGATACCATGTTGTGTTTTTTCCCCCAGATAGGTTATGATTTTAAACATGGTAAATATAGACTTAGCCATATTTTATTTAAATATTTTGTACATCATATAGACACAACACTTCCAATAAACAAAACTTTCCCTGTCCGATCTAAATGCTACTTTCCCTGTCCGATCTAAATGCTACTTTTCCTGTCCGATCTTTTTATATTTCTTTGTACAAAACCATTCAGTTGGAGTTATGAAAGATTATGATCAGATTTTATCCTGAACTAACATAAAATTAAACATGAATCTAAACACATAAAAGTGATAAGAGCTCATAAAGAAGTATTCCTACCATAGCCATCACATGTCAGAGATGGCATTAGCTTTATTAATTGAAATATAAAAAGGATATATCTGTGGGAGATTTCCATCCAAATATATTAAATTTATATTAGCTTCTAATGTCTTGGAATATGTTCAACCTCAACACGACCATATTAATAATTAACATCATAGAGTGTAATCTGTCTTAAGAGACAACATAGGAGAGTTAGTTAAAGTGGTCTCTTAAGACAGGTGATATCTTAAGGAAGGAATGACAATTGAGAAAAAAAAGTTCTGTCCCTTTCATAATTATATTTTATTCATGGAGTCAATGGTCCGGACTCCAGTGAGAATTGAAAATTTATGATATAGAAATCTATAGAATCTGGAATTGTCTATGACTATTTCCAAGATAAGAACTCCTTAATCATTAATACTATGGCCACATGTACTGAAATGGGTTGCTACTGCGCACTCTCTATATCTCTCCCCCTCTCTTTTGTGTCTTATGTCGGCTAAATGTTCTTTAATTCTATCATTTAATCTCCGTTCTGTCTCACCCACATACATGGCCTTTCCAAATGTTCTACATGTTAGTTCATAAACTACATGTTCAGTCCTACATCATTTATTGGGCTGTACCGAGTATATATGTTTACAGTCAGTTGAATCAACGTCGATACAATTTTTGATAGATCTACCTTCATTAGCAAAAGTGTACATGTATGTATTCTAGAAACATATTAAAAATAATCTTCCATTTATTGCTATGCGATAGGCATTAGCACTTCGTGTCACATTCAGTTCACCGAGTGTAACGCATATTAAGTGTTGGCGTCAAAGTAGGGTATATATTAATGTGGTAATGGTTTATGTAAACGTACTGTATACACACACATAATACAGATATTGAATACACTACGATGTTTATCTATTTGTCTTCACATTGGTTTTCATTCTCGTGTTTGAAGGCTTTATTCATTTTACCTTATGTCTCCCTCTTCTAAACGAGTCCCCCTAGTCCTGACTTACAGTAGGCAGTTACCAGATTCTTCTTATTATTATTACCATTGTTATTATTACCATTATTATCATTATTATTATTATTATCATTATTATTATTATTATTAGTAGTAGTAGTAGTATTAGTATTATTAGTATTATTATTATTATAATTATTATTATTAGTAGTAGTAGTAGTAATAGTAGTTGTAGAAGTAGTAGTAGCAGTAGTAGTAGTAGTAGTAGTAGTAGTGTAAATAGCAGCAGCAGCAGCAGCAGTAACAGCAGCGGCAGTAGTAGTAGTAGTAGTAGCAGTAGTATTGTTATATATACTATTATTATTATTATTATTATTATTATTATTATTATTAATACTATTATTATTATTATTACTATTATTATTTTTAATATTATCATTATTATTATTATTATTATTATTAATATTATTATTATTATTAATACTATAATTATTATTATTACTATTATAATTATTAATATAATCATTATTATTATTATTATTATTATTATTATTATTATTATAACCATTATTATTATATTTGTTATGTGTATTATTATTATTACTATTATTATAATATTATTATTATTATTATTATTATTATTATTAATATTAATATTATTATTATTATTATTATTATTATTATTATTATTGTTATTAATATCATTATAGTCAATTGTATTATTATTATTATTATTATTATCATCAGTATAATCATTATTTTATTATTATTATTAGTAGTGGTAGTATTATGTATATTATCATTAATATTGGTATTATTACTATTATTATTATTTTTATTTTTTTATTAATATTAATATTATTATTATTAGTATTGTTATTATTATTATTATTATTATTATTATTATTATTATTATTATTATTATTATCATCAGTTTAATTATTATTTTATTATTATTAGTAGTAGTAGTAGTATTATGTATATTTCATTAATATTGGTATTATCATTATTATTATTATTATTATTATTATTATTATTATTATTATTATTGTTATTATTATTATTATTATAACCATTATTATTATTTTTATTATTATTATTATTATTGTAGCCCTTATCATTATTTTACATTATTATGATCACTTTCATACTATCTTTGTTAAACTTGTTAAAAAGTTTATCAAAAGAGGTTATGACCCTATCAATTTGCAACGTACTGCATCAGGCTGTGGACCCTATGATGACGCCTACCTAAAGCCCATTGGGACGGTGGCGTTTGATGTTTGTCCATGATCTTTCGTGTCGTGCCCTTAATGGTGTATTCTCTTACTGCTCTGGCTTCTGCCAAGTCATTGAGTACCTTCATTGTGGCATTCTAGGCTATTGTTTTTTTGTATTATATTTACACGAGCATATTTGTGTTTTACTTATATTGCCAATTGATGCTGCCTTGTTGGTTATAGATTAGATCATGGCGGGGATTTCTATATTTACACTGTCCTGTTTAAATGGGATGACAGTAGGGTAAGTGTGAGGTTTGGTGCACCCTAGAACCGGTTTAAATCCCCAGTGGCATACTTTGCCACTGACCGTTCCAAAGGCGGTAGCCCTATTGTCAACCCTTTTGTGTTTGTGATGTCGTTTGCATTTTTTATTAAATTTGCCTTTTCGTTTGTCTGTTTGCGCGTTTGTTTTTGTGTTTTGTGGTTGACTGTCGTCCTTGAATGCTGCTTTCCCTGTCCGATATTTTTATCCTTCTTTATGTATAATTCATGTTTTTATATATTCCCCGCGAGCGTGTATG
This sequence comes from Cyrtodaria siliqua, assembly GCA_037043455.1. Lineage (NCBI taxonomy): Eukaryota > Metazoa > Mollusca > Bivalvia > Adapedonta > Hiatellidae > Cyrtodaria > Cyrtodaria siliqua. The sequence goes on from JAWPHD010004014.1 coordinate 23,092, forward strand.
TTCCCCTTTAAGGAAAGTGATCGCTCGTTACTAGTTCGCCTAACTGTAGTCGGTAACAAGCAGTGTATATGTTAAAGATGTTTGGTATGCGGTTTTCACATTTATACGTTCACGTAGGCAGTACCACTACTGGTCTCGCGTATTCAAACTATTTTTTTGAAATATATAAATAATTATAATTATGTATATATATATATAACATGAGCGATTCTGGTAAGAATATAATTTACTATCTAACTGTATAATTATGTACAGTTTGATGTATAATTATGTACTTTGAATTATGTACTTTGATCGCGTGCTATTTGTGATATGTGTATTTTGTGTTATTATGTATTATAGTCATTGTTATTATAATTTCAGGCTATATAAATAAGTCCTAGAATAAATAATAGAAAGATAAACAGCCCTACGAGTTTATTTACACCTCTGGTTACATTATTTTTATTATTATTATTATTATTATTGACAGTATTATTATTATTATTATTATTATTATTATTATTATTTTTATTATTGTCATTCGTATTGATATTATTATTATCAATTGTATCAATAATATTATTATTATTATTATTATTATTATTATTATTATTATTATTATTTTATTATTATTATTATTATTATTATTATTATTATTATTAACGTTGTTGAAATATATGTGTTTTGCATAATATATAGTTTATGATATTTGTAATTGATCTACAATGAGATCAATGTTTTACCTTTTGTTTTAAGAATCATTTTTCACTCCTTTGTTTATTACAGACCCAGACGACAATATCACGTGATCAAGATGGCGTGAGACGTGTTTTTCACAGTGGATCCTTTATGACTTTAAATTTTGAAATAAGACATGTTTGAATAACATTTGAAACTGTAAAGTGGTTAGGTATGAATAGGAATATATAAGGAATATATACGGTGTTAACTTTGTGTTGGATTTTCTCGGATATTAGCCATTTAATCGTGAGTAAGATTCGCTTTAGTAAAGTAAACGTTGTTAAATGGTTGGTTACTCATATTGTGTAATTAGTGCTTATTATATAATAAGTACTTACTATATATGTTTTTCGATAATCATAATGAATTTTTCAATGGTATATACATGTAAAATATAACTATTAGTGTATAAAAACACCGAGTAAGTGCTTCCTGTATGTGTGTATGTGTGTATGTGTGTTTGTGTGTGTGTGTGTGTGTTGTATGTATGTATGTTTGTATGTATGTATGTATGTATGTATGTATGTATGTGTATGTATATATATATGTATGTATCTATTTATATGTATATGTGTGTATATATATGTGTATGTGTATAGGTGTGCATATGTCTGTGTACGAGTGTGTGTATTTATATGTATATATATATAATATATGTATATCATTGTCGTTGGCGTATGTACAAGTGTACGCGAATATTTGCACTAATGTGTAGATGCGTATTATTGAATACATATATGCAGGTTTACGTGTAGGTGTGTATATGTGTATATGTGTACGTATATATACATATGTGTATATATATATATGTGTATGTGTTATGTAAATATGGGTATATGTGTATGTATGTATATGCGTGTACATATGCGTATGAATACAGTTGTGTGCATGCATATGGGAGTGTTTATGTAGATTATCTAATTATTTTCAATTACAATTGTATAGTTTTCCTTTAATTTTTGTTGTTGTGTTTTTGCTTTGTTTTAATTCGTTCTAATTATGTAGCATTATTTGTATTTAGAAAAAGACATGTTTATATAAATTGTGTATTTGTTTTGGTCTCCGGCTGGTACACAAATATATTACTATAATGACAATCATTATTATATTTTTTCTATTAACTCAGATTTTCCAAGAGTGTGTGTACTCGTGTCCTTTCATCGTTCCTGCATTATCTTCTTTTAACTTCTTTGAATCATGCTGTGTGGTGATGTTTTGCTTTGAGTCGTTGTTACGGTACCTCAATTTCCGATTGTCTAATCCTAGTTTTAGAACAGTTTTATTACCTAATGGGTACATAAGTGCGTGGAGGATGGCAATCGGAAATGTGTATAGCAGGTCTAGTCGCATATTATTTTCTGAAGCGTTTAAATGAAATTCAGTTTTGTTAGACTTTATTCTTACATTGAACTTGTTTAAAACCTATATCACTCCTTACGTCAGTTTGTGTCTCATTGTTCTTGACAGAAGCATTCTTAATTTAACGTTTGCAACAACTGTTCTGTTGCTTTTTATTATGTCTGGAGATGCTGCTGAAAAACCCGGTCCTGATCAAAACAATAGTGAAATACAACAGAGTTTATCTGTAGCACACCTCAATATTAGAGGTATACGAAACAAAATCGAATATATAATATTCTTGATTTCTCATACTTTGTTTTACTGAAACACATTTAACAGTTGATGTAGGCAATGAATCTTTGCAGGTAGAGGGATTCTATAATTATCGTTTGGATAAATCTGCGCATTCTAGCGGGCTTTTAACTTATGTCTCTAAATTATTAGTGGCTTAACGCAAACCTGAATTAGAAAACCCATCAATTGACGCAGTTGGGGTAGAAATTAAATATGATAAAATCGAAATTTTAATTTGCAAAGTTTATCGTCCACCAAATACACCTGTTCTTTTTTGGACTAATTTAAACGTATCGATCGAAAAAGCGTTAGATGTATGCAAAAATATTATTATTGTTGGTGACATAAATGACGATCAGTTAAATGCTAATAATAGGCATTTGGTAAATATTATGATCCTAAACAACCTTTCAAATGTGATATTAGAACCCACTAGAATTACAAACACATCAGCAACGTTAATTGATCCCATTCTGATTTCTGTTTCGCTTATTTCATTAAACGCGGAAAAAATAGACGTCCCTCCAGAAGTAAGTGATCACAAAATCACGTTTGTATTTGTTCCATTTTCTAAAGTCTTACATCCGACATTAAAACGAAGGATATGGTTTACAAAAATGGGAATTATGATAAACTGAATGAAATGATAAGCACAACTTATTGGGATTTTATTGATACCGTTTCTGTGGATGAGGCATGCGATTGTTTCTCTGATATTATCTTAAAGGGACACATGGCAATCTTGAGTTTTATTCAAACATTAAAATTTGCTTCTCAATTTAGTTATCCTGCGTCATTTTGACTTTAAAACTGCTTGCATATGATTAAATAAAAAATTGAGATTTCAATTTTCTTCATTATTTCACCAAATTTTAAACATATTATTGATGCACTATTATAAAAAGTTAGTAATATGTAAAAAATAATTTTCTTTGAACTATTCTATCAATTACTATTAATGATTGAACAAATACAAGTGAAGAGAAAAACTAACGGGACGCCGCGAGTTTTCAAAAATTCAAGATTGCCGTGTGTCCCTTTAAAGTATATGAATGAACGCATTCCCTCCAAAGATGAAACAACTATTTCATTAAACGCGGAATGAAATTTATTAATGCATTTATTAAAATGCATTTATTGCGTTCATTTTCAGCGCTTAGCGTTTATAAACGAACGTCTGCGTTCATTTAAATGAACGCAAATGCATTTCTGAGCGCAACATAGTACGGTCGTTTAAATGCACAAATGGAGAAAATGAATTTGCGTTCGTTTCGTTCGTTCGTGCAGCGTTCACCGATCGCAACATCTCTCACGATAACATATTGTTTTTGTTTAAATTTAGATTTCAATTCTTAAAGTTTATGCAGCTTGTCAACAAAAATGGCGGTGAAGACGGTAAATGGCTTACTGTCTCGGCTAAAAATATAATTTTTGAGTTAAAAGCTAGTGGATTGTCGACAGTACACATGCAGAGGACTCTTCATTAAAAGAGTGGATTATACGAATACAATTTAATTCATATTAATATATAAATTTATATTAATTACAAAGAATGGCTGAGGCATTAATACGTTAATGCTTTAATTTGTTTATTTGCAAACCCCTTGCATTCACCCGCTATTTATATTCATGCCATCATCGATTAACTAAATTCATCGTTTAATTAGCTTGGATTTTCGATGTGCATCAACAGTTTTACTGCCATAAACACCCGATATTGACAATCACTAATTGTTTAATCAATAGCTCATGTAGTGTGTACACGGACGCTGCGATCTAATTACTTGACATCATTAATTAGCTATTCTCACATTATACGTAATGGAAGTATGAAAAATAAAGATTTCAAATGATTAACTGGAATATACTCAGTCATAATAAATTAAAACAGCATTATCCATAATCGAAATAAGGGAAAACCCGAAAAATGGAAAACAGAGGCTAACTTTCTGTTGTTTTTTGTCACTTTCATTGTAGTTTCAAGTCCTTGTTTGCAGTACAGTGCGGACCTACGATGCCATTGAGTTCGGACGCTGTGGTTTCTATAGGACCCTATATATCATTTTGAAATACGAGATTTAAATAGACAAACTATTAAGAGTGGATAAAACGAATACAAGTAAATTAATATCAATATTCGATGGAAAATGTACATCGTTAATAAAAAATAAATAGATAAGAGTCAGGTGTGACACAGTGAAAGATGCGTTGAGCTGATTTGAAAAAAAATCTGCAAAATGTATAGTTTTCTATATAATGTGAGAGAGACAGTACTCAATGTGTTCATTTACGTTGTGGCCTACGATTTGCGTATGTCGCTCAGTGAATAATGCATTGTGGTTTAGAGCAAAATCCTCTGTCTGGTGTTCGTTTGATATATACCATAGTAAGTCTGATGTGAAACTTCTTTTCATATTTAGTTCCTTCTGAGGTCGCTGTCCCAATATAATCAAATATGTGGGTTTAGCCCTACATGTATTATTGTTTTTCTCAATGACTGAATCATGCGTTAGAATCCGATAACGTGTTTTTGTTCCGTAATTTAAACAGAATATGCCATGCATCGGGAATTAACTAATAATTTAAACGGACGCAGAGCAATTTTTAATAATGTAATATACGCACCTCCGGTTTATAGCTCAAATGTTGTGTTTCCTTGAAAAGGACGCATGGCAATCTTGAAGTATTTGAAATTTGTACTCGATTTATTTATCCAGAATCATGTTTACTTTTTAACCTTGTTACATTTAAATAAATACAATTTTAAGTTTATGTTTCGTTTTGCTTTAGGTTTAATATATATATTATTTTTGCAATAATATCCTAATTAAATAATATGCAAACTACTATTCTTATAATTAATATTAATGATTGAAAAAACTGAAAGTTATCCGGAAAAAAACAATTTTGAGTTTTAAAAGAAATCAAAATTACAGTGTGTCCATTTAAAGTTGCATCCACATATATTACGTGGTCCGAGTATTAACTTGCTTACCCCCATAGAACCCCCAAGAAAGGAAAAATGGGTAGTAGCTGAGGTATGAAGTATGAAATGAAAACAAATCAGCGGTTGGACATAAATCGTAAATAATGGTTTAAAGGGATACAAGAGGAACTTTACCTTTTACAAAAAAGCTAGTTTTACTGCATACATTACATTTGTTCAAGCAGCAATACTAATAATAAGACTAGTATTAAGGAATTTAATTTTGCATATTATTGATTTTTAATCTTATTCAAAATTGTTGTGTGTCCCTTTAAGATCAATAAATACGCCGATATATACCTTATAGTACATAGTATGAGCTGATAATTCATTACTTTAAAACACATACGAACGACAAGAAATAATCACACAAGCCACGCATTTAATTGATCTTATAAAGGAAAGAAATTGACCGGACGCCGAGAATTTTAATAAAAATAATCAAGATTGTTACAAACCTGAAATTTAATATTTTGCAAATCAGCAAATATCTTCGTAATTGAGAGATCCGTATATACTATTTCATACAGTTACTACTTTAAACAAATAACTTAAAGTATTAACTTAACTTTGAAAAACACTAATTCTTGTGAAGTTTTATGTAATTTAACTTTTACCGATTAATGATTACCGATTAACGTTATCATGCTTCGTTGCAATGTGGTAAAATAATATATGGGTTACTTTTTTGTATCCTTAATTATTAATGCAACATGACATTTGCGCTCAATAACTAAAACAATAACAATAACGGAAGTAAACTAAATTAATATTTTTTACGCCTTCTAGATTTAAACTATTAAATAAGGTAGTTTCCGAGAGTATTAAATACCGGGTAGCTTTCATTTGTTCGTAATACTTATTTGACCAGTGGACATTGTATTAACAATACCAATTGTACCAACATATATTGAAAATAAATTTCAGTCTGTTACTAATTCCCTCTTTATTTATAAATCAAATCCGTATTCGTCATAAATCATAGTTGAAAATGTAATGTCGCCTATTAAATTAAAAATACAATAATGTATACATAATTAACTTTAGGACTCGACCATGCATTTTATTTTGTTCGTTAATTGTGATTGGCTGATTTAAATAAAAGGGAGTAACTGACTGTGTCACAACTTATGATTGGCCAACATACAAGGCGTTGATAATTGGACAGTGACTATAATAATCAGTAATGGACACTCCGTTGACCTACCGAAGCATTGTGGTGTAGTGGTTATAGTGTCTGCCTTGCATTCGGGAGGTCGTGGGTTCGAGTCCCCTGACCGCGTCATACCAAAGACTTTAAAAATGGAGTAGTTACTTGTAACCCATGCCTGACAAGCAAATAATGGGTAGTACTACGTCTGGTCAAAAACCGTCTGGTCAACCCGGTGTCAGAATAATGTGTCTGGGTGGGGTATCACGTACTACGGCGTGGTATTCCAGTGTGACAGCACTATATCTGCTTCAAGTAGACTGTAGATAGATACATAGCACTACACACAATCACTCACGCAATAGTCCAGACATAATGCCGAGCCAACGGGGGATTCTTCCCGGGGGCTCATATGGTAGAGGGACTTTAAACCTTAGAAATCATCATCATCCGTTGACCTTGACACTCGTAAATAACAGTCATATATACATGTATAGCATTGATTTGACAAATAAATATTACAGGGTTACCATAATGAAATTAAGAACATCCTCAGATTTTCGGAAATGCTAAATTTAAGCGCGCGAAACGAAACTTTCAAAGTCGAAAATTTTCAAAAGCGTATGATAAAAACAGTACAATGAAATACAACATATTACATTTGGTTGTATCTTATTCATACTTTTTCATCACCCAGATGTTGAGATTTTACCTTATGTTCAGTAGGTCATACAATGTGTGTTACTCGATTTTTATCAATAGTGAAGTAAACATATGTTTTAGAATACAAATATACCAATTTTTAAGATAACATTTTGAAACGGATACATATACCATATCAATATTCATATACATGTAAATGCAGGATTTTAAAAGAATCGCATGAAAATTCTGAAGTTTTACAGTAAAGTTGGTTAAACGTCTAGGATAAGGACCTCCTCTATTACCTACCAGAAATGTCAGTATACTTAGATGATGCTTTACCAACATTATGAATAAGTCGTTTTGTCGGGAACGAACAATTTTGAAAGAATTTTTAAAACTTATTACTTGGATACACATTTAACATGTCAGGATTTTGTTATTTGTTATTTTATATACAGTGTTATAGTTTGTCCTGTCATATTAGGTCGATCTTGCATAATAAAGATTTACATGTATTTATCCTGTTTTCGTATTTAATAAAATGATATGCTGTGCATTTGTGGATTTTAAATGTGTTAAAACCATAAACCTAAAAACTTTATTCACAGATTAGTATGTATGTTGTTTTTTATTAGTACGTATGTGCATTTTTTTATTAGTATGTATGTGCATTATGTTTATGTTTTAATGACGAGAACACGACAACTACAATATACAAGTAGCACTATGTAGCCATGTAGAAAATGTAGCACTAGCACATTAAAAACAGTCAACTTTAAAAACACTATAAAAGCGGTGAAATATCAAGTTCATGTTTATCATATACATAACTCGAATTACATAAGATGCCGCGTGCGATTTGGACTAATTGGTTGGTTGGCCGTGGTGTACACATCATATTGTTTCCCACACGCAGTCGCATACACGTGTGGGTATTGTTTTAAAAATTGGGTAGTAATAAAATGTATGACTTTTTGAAAAAGTTGAAAAAGCCATCAATTTTAAAAGAAAAGCCGGTAAGCCTGTAATCAAATAAAAACGCCGGTAATTACCGGCGCAAAGCCTGCGAAAAGGCAATAATAATTAATAATGCAGATATAAAGATATACATATTAAATCACGCTTTTATTGTTTTAAGATATTGTTATATAGGCCATAAGATTCTATATGATTACAAGTAAGTAAACGGTCTACTTACCTGATTGGTAATGCTCTCGTGCTGGTGCCGTTCCTGTCCGTATAAGTCAGAGACGTCTGGATAGGTTAATGCTTGGAAACGAAGACAGCCTCTTCACATGGTCACTGTTGGTCCTACGTCACACGGATGTTCATTGGTTCGTAGCATTGACCCGAGAATACCGGGAGAGGTCAGTTCTACTGTCAGAGGCTCAGCTGAGGTGGTTGACATTAATTGACCAGTGCAACACTCTACTCCCTCTTTGTTTGAAGTTGCTCTTTACTCAGTGTATATTATTAGTATTATAAACCAAACATAAGTGAACTATTAACGCCCCTATTTAGCTATCCCTAGTAGTATTATAATCCTTAAATTTGTAACCGTTATAAGACTCATATCTAAAACTATTTAACCCCAGTGAAATTGCCCATGTGAGATTATTGATTACCAAAATTAAATACATAAAGTATGACGGCAGTAATTGTAATATCTGTTGCCAAATAGTGTTGCTATCACAAAGCCCTAATATTGAACTTTACATTATATACATAAATTTAAAACAAGCTCAATAAAGCACCTGAAAGCAGAAGGCCTACAATGAAGCAACATTGACATAAGGACTGAAATAAGCTTTCAACAATAAACAGTTCAACAAGAACTATAAAATGGTAGTAGCACAACTGCTTACAAAATTAAAAGCGGTAATACAATACATACATATACATGCTGCATGCATGGAGTGTCAGGAGGATACAACAAAAGATAGTGGCAGAAAGTATATACATATATAAATTAAAATCAATGCAGTCTTGAAGAGTTGGCAACTAAAACCAGAAAAGGGGAAAGTAAAAACATTTTACACGAACAAACAGTGAAACATGAAACTATCAAGCAGACACTCCAGAGAAAACCACAATGTACTACGGGATTACATGACTTGTAGGTAATCTACTCTAACATATAAGGATTACAGTTGTGTGTGACCTTGACACTCTTCAACATTTTCCACTGATTTCAGTTAATATTTTACATTAAATATATTTTGACATCACCTACATCATTCCCACAAGTATCATATTTGCTAATCTCTGAAATGTTTCTAGAACTACTGCACTATCTAATGCAACACATATTACTTACATTACACATATTCACATGTTCCAGTACCTGTTTAAGATGCAAAAATAATGGAAAGTTAATTTAAGTATTTAAAAGATCTTACTAAAGTTGTCTTGTGCAAACCATGCATACCCCTCCCAACAACAAATGCAATATCCCGCAGTAGCGAATCTGTATCCCTTTTTTTTTCAATCGTGCTTGCATGCCAAATAACCAAATCCAGTAACTTATATAAACTTTACAGGAAAATCCTCTGAGGGGTTATTTTGAAAGTAACGAGAATGCCCCAGTCAGCCGTTTACCAATTTAACCCATACACTCTGGCTGCGTTCTTGTTGCATTTTCTCAACATTTCATTCGTCGAGATGCCAAATATTTCAGCTGCACTCTCAGCTGTATGGAAAACATTCCATGGGTGATTGAATGGTAACTGTCTTATGTCCACTGCTAAGTAAGGTGCGTCGGTCTCTAAGAGTATTCGGTCTGTTTTTTGTAGTAACAGTAAGGCTTCGACCGTTCCTTCATTATCGGAAGAAGCCTTTGCAAGACCGAAATAGCAACGTGGAAGCGCTGTGCTCCACTGCCTATGTTCTTCGTCCTGACCTACAAAACAGTGACGATGAATTAGCATGTTTGTCATGTCTAATTCTATGAGAAGTGCTAGAACTTCTTTAGCGGCGCTACCATCATTTTCATCTCTAAAATGCAGCACCAATGTCTTTCCCAGCTTCTTTGAAACAAGAAAACCTGCCGAAGGAATCAACGTTGTGCATCTATCTTCTCACCACGACACTGAACTCGGTTGTGCGTAGCCTTACAGAGACATCGTGTGGTGAAGTCAAGACCCACCTCGCCAATTCCCACGAGCTGTGGAAGGCGTTGGACAAGACTCTCCAACCTGGAAAATAGAGTTTCGGCAACATTTCTATAGATCCGATGCGGATGAACCCCCACCGTGACCCTGATGTTTGGGTTCCCCTGCACCTGATCCTCAATAAAAACCAAATTGGTGGGGTAAACATAATTTGCAATGGCAAACTTCAGGTTTACAGGGGTAGTCACCGAACTCTCCAACTGCTGCAATGACAATTTACTGGATCGGCAGAGCTCATCCAGATGAAAATGGGAATCAATAGCTGCCATTTTCATTCTGGGATGCCCCGCAGGCAGGTTGGATCCATTGCTTAAAACATATCGCTCAAGGTTTGGGAACGTGGACATTTTATCAGGGGTTAAACGGCTTAAAAGATGCGTCAAAATGTGATTATGTGTTAAAATACAAGGCCGTGTAGGTGGGATGGTGTTATATAATTGTCCAGGAATTTGATCCAACCCGGCTCTGCGATCGAATTCTCCGAGATAGAATATTTGATCTCTGGAAAATTAAAGAGTGGGTGGAAACAGGTGTTCTGTAACCACCAGTAACAACAACTCAGATAGGGAGGACACTCCAAAACATTCCGCTAAGAACCAGAGAACACCATTGACAAGATAGAACCAGGTAAGTAGCATGGCCTCCCCACTGAATCTTCCATGAATGTGATGGAATTTGAATAACTGGGTTTGGCACCCTTCAGACTGGAAACAATCTGCACATGCAGCAGTTGGGTCCACATACCAGGGTTTTACGGTTTTCCGCCATCCTATGGAAATAATGAAAGTACTCAAAATACTGTACAATAAAAATTGACTGCGAGTCAAGTGATAATAATGCTAAAAATCAGTAAAATACACCACCCATCTTCTGAAATAATGAAATGATGATCTAGACAGAACATACAAGCTGATCCAGAATTACACCCCAGTATCTCATGATCGGTGGGTTTAAAAGTCTCTTGATCCGCATGAACAAGACGAAATAGTGAAATGTAGATCTAGACGGAACATACAAGCTGATCCAGAACCACATCCCAGTATCTCATGATCGGTGGGTTTATAAGTCTCTTGATCCGCATGGACAAGACGAAACATACAAGCTGATCTCGTCATACGGAATTAAGGTACTTGACCAAAGTTTATATGCCATGTGCGGTGGAGCGTCCTAGCTGATCCTACCATGCACACGTGTGATTGTAATAATTAACCTATATACAGGTTCTGATAGCTGTCAAATGCAGACGAAACATACAAGCTGATCCGCATCACAACAACAACCAGAACCAAATTAGGCGAGATGTACCGCAATGACAGCCTCAACAAAACATACAAGCTGATCTAAGCTGTCACTACTATACAACAAGAACAAATACAAACAGTAAAAGACAGGAATAATATATGGTTCTGATAGCGGTATAATTCAGACAAAACATACAAGCTGATCTGCATCGCAACAACAACCAAAACCAAATTTAGACGCGATGTACCGCAATGACAGTCTCGACAAAACATACAAGCTGATCTAAACTGCCACCACTATACAACTTGAGCAAGGGCAGGGTCGTGACTTGCTCATCCTCTTGATCCGGTAGTATAGGCAGTGATTTAAGAAGGCTATGCTTTCGTCTTTGTAACCATAGTGGAAGGTTCGCGTCGTTGCAAGGTTTTAACCTGTCATGATGGACCAACATGGTCTTTTTCTGGTTACTTATGTCGAATAGAGGAGGTCGAGCGCGCACAACCAGATAAGGTCCACTCCATGGAGGTCTCAGCTTTTTACTTACACCGATTTTTCCAGAAGAGTTTATCATATAGACGACATCACCAGTGTCGCAAATCGTATTCGCGTTTTTGTCGGAATTAGGTTTCTCCAATCTGTTTACGGGCTAGGGTGTGCACCTGGTCTAAATTCTTGAGTAGAGTTTCAACCCAGCCACTGGGGTCGAGGGGAGTCATTTTGACTTGACCTAGTATGAGATCAATGGGTTATATTGTCTCTCTCCCCAGCATTAACATATTAGCTGAGAACCCAGTGATCTTGTTCCTCATGGAGTGAAGGGCCATACCTATCAAGGGCAACTCCTTTAAACAACGACTGACATAGCTTCTTATCATTTGCAAGATCGTCCTATTGAAAATCTCACACTGGCCGTTCCCCGAAGGGTGATAAGGAGTAGTCCTTGTCTTTGCAATTTCCAGGACTTCACAGAATGCCTGAAATAAATTGCTCTCGAAATTCCTACCCTGGTCAGTGTGATTCTCCAATGGGCAACCAAATTACACTATAAAGTGCTCTAGAAACACCTTCGCCGTTAATTTTGCGTTCTGCTCGGTCACAGCAGCCAATTCGACCCACTTTGGTAAATTTGTCCACCATGACAATAATGTACTTATTGCCCGATTGACTTTTGTGAAAAGGTCCTACAATGTCGAGATGAACCCTCTCCATGGGGTAGCCTGCATGATAAGAACACAGTGCATCCCTAGCTGTTCGATAGCCCTTTTTATTTTGGTTTCATGTAGAACAATTTTTTACGTAAATGATACTGTCCCTAGACATTCCATACCAGTAGAATCGGTTCTTTAATCTGTCTAGTGTCTTATCCTGCCCTGTGGTTGGAAACGAAGAGAGCCTCTTCACATGGTCACTGTTGGTCCTACGTCACACTTGATGTTCATTAGTTCGTAGCATTGACCCGAGAATACCGGGAGAGGTCAGTTGTACTGTCAGAGGCCCAGCTGAGGTGGTTGACATTAATTGACCAGTGCAACACTATATATAAATTAAGTAATGAACATAATTGCGCAGTACGAATACTGTTACATACGAACGGTTAAAGTCATCTGGCCTAATTCAGATAGAATATTGCCAGGGAGTATGTATACTTACTCTCTGATATGAATTAATTGACATATATTTATATACATGTAGACTTTACGCCCATTTTACACATCAAATATATGCATGTCAAATCTAAGGCTTTTTTGTTTCAAAATCATGACAGCCCTGGTACCGAGTCCAATTGAATTCAGTATTGTATTCAACACTGTAAAATGACCCCTTTATTTCACACCTCAAAATTCAATTTGATTGGCAAAATTTGATTACTGCCAGGCAGTACAGAAATTGGCACAGGGTTATTATCCCAGGGCAATTAGTGATCATAATTACATAAATATGTCATCAATTACCATCCAATTAACATGTCAATAATTGTTTGCCTTCAATGCACAGAAAAAGATTTTATATCGTCTCAAATACTGTCTTTGTAGTTGGTTTTTGTCAGAAGTGAAACATATTTTATACAAATATAATTTAAATATTTGTTATTTAGTAAACTACATATTACTATATATATAATATATATATAAAGTGGTTACATCTTTAATCATATCAGAGACATAGGAAATGGTTCTTTTCGTCTTTGAAAGCATAAGTACTTTCATTTTCGATGACACAACTTACAGCTATCTTCTCTAGAATAGTTTTAATCAACAATATTTTACTTTTAAATTGAAATAATATGAAATAAAATATTCCTATTCAATGTTGAAACATTTAGATCAAATCGTTGTTTCGTCGAAAAACAGTTCAATTCGTCACGCATTTCGTTTAAATCGGGATCGTATTATCGATTCAACCGCGTTCAAAACGATACCAATAGAAGCTATCCGAAAAAGAAAAACGCGTTTGCTAGCGTTTGCGTGCGTTTGAAATAATGTATTTATAAAAATGCATTTGCTTGCGTTTAAAAATGCATTTCTGTGGTTGCGTTCGTTTTCAACATTCATCGTTCATTCTGCGTTTATAAAAATGCACTTAGCATTCGTTTATCGTTTATTGTATAGATCGTTCGTTCAACGTTCATTTACCGTCCATTCAACGTCCATTCACCGATCATTCACCGTTCATTCATCGTTCATTTACCTTCGTTTGGGGTACTTGAACGCAACTGGATATGTACGCCAACGTTTGTATGAAGTGTTGACGGCTTCATGCCGTCTTATTGTTTTGACGATTAGTGACACAGGTTATGAGGATTTGGATGTATTGGTGTTTTTTAATTATGACTTTGACTTAACAGAATGTGAAAAATTCCATAATATATCCCTTAGGAAGGGGTTAGGTTTATTTTCCCCCGAAGATTTGAATAAAAAGTTTGAATATTTACAAAGTGTTAAAAGTCTTTTAAAGAATGCAGATACTATCTTGTTTATACTTGTATTAGCGGGAGCGATGTAACTTATGATATTAAATTTATACCTAAAATCAAATAGTATGTGTTTATCAACTGTAAATATAACGTACAGTACTGTACGTAAAGAGCCAATCAAATGGAATTGTATTTTAAATACGCATTACAAGTCACAGTATGACTGGTCTCAAGCTACGCATAAATATAAATCACACAATTGTACTTTTTTCTTCAACAAATAATTCATACAGCCATACTTCATAGACAGATGAATGGTAAAATCGTGTCATGCAATGAGTCACATAAGAGCAGTAACCAGGTGGAAATCAGAGTGGTTATTTAACTCCGCCGACTACTTTTCATAGCAACACATGACAACGGAAAGTAGTACGTCAATTTCCGTCAGTGTCAAAACAAAGTGAAACGGCCGCCATTTTCATTTTTTTAAAAGCGTAATCTAGAAGATTTTAACAAGTTTACATGATTAAAATTTCAGTTCTCCTTTAAGTTTCGTCATCTTCAGCTGCATTGACCTTGGTGGTGGACCGTTTTACAGTTCGCCACTATGCTTTCCTCTTTAATTGTACGATGACCGGACTGGCTGTGAACCCTATGATGACGCCTACCTAGAGCATATTGGGACGGTGGCGTTTAATGTTTGATCTTTCTTGTCCTGCCCTTAATGGTTTATTCTCTTGTTGCTCTGGCTTCTGCCAAGTCAGTGAGTACCTTCATTGTGGCTGTCTAGGCTATTGTTTTTTTGTATTATATTTACACGAGCATATTTGTGTTTTACTTATATTGCCTATTGATGCTGCCTTGTTGGTTAGAGATTAGATCATGGCGGGGATTTCTTTATTTAGACTGTCCTGTTTTAATGGGATGACAGTAGGGTAAGTGTGAGGTTTGGTGCACCCTAGAACCGGTTAAAACCCCCATTTGTGTTTGTGATTTGTGTTTGTGATGTCGTTTGCATTTATTATTACTTTTGCCTTTTTGTTGTCTGTTTGCGTGTTTGTTTCTGTGTTTTGTGGTTGACTGTCCTCCTTGAATGCTACTTTCCGACCTTTTATATATTTCTTTTAGAAGTTTTACTGCGCGGGAAATTGCGAGATTCACCTATTTAAAAATGTGAAGCAAGGGGAAATAACTCGTAAGAGATGCCATTGTTAAAATGCGTTAAAAAATGGTAACACTTGTATTCTTTAATAATGAAATACAAGGATATAGTAAAACTATGTTGTTTAAGCTTAAATATTACATGACATTTACTACATGTTTCGGAAATCATGGTATTTCTTTATCAAAAGTACACGCTAAACCGATAAAACTTTCGACTCGGCACTGCCGGTCAAAAAATATAACGAGTGTGTCAGTGAACGTATACAGGTGCGTATTCGGTATTCGGTGAACCGGGTAATATTGCACTCACACTACTCTGAAAAGTAGTCTGTAGCCTATATTAAAAAGATCGACCGCTGTTCAACTTCTCGGTGTGCATTTTGATTGCCAATCTGGAATTATGGAACTGAACTGGCAATGTTTTTTTTTTGCATTATCTTTTTTTATTGGCGAGCATCATCATATGCAGTCATATTTAACATCAAACTACTAAAACAAAGCTGCAGTTCAATTTATATGGTTATCCCTCACCGGCCCCTACCGCCCGCCACCACCACCACCCACCCCACCCATAACAAAATAAAAAGGCGGATCTGGTTAGGGCAGGTGTCTCATTTGAATCTGGAAAACCGCCCTACTCCTACATTTGCTTATTAAACATGCTCGGAGAATAGATTTCGATATATAAACTTCGGATACGAGGTTTTATGTCCCCTGACGATGGACGAGACTAATTGGAAATGACGAACACACTGAGGAAACTCAGTGGCGCCGTTGAGGCTTGACCCCGGATCCTGTGCTTGTAAGTGCACCGCACCATCCACTACAACGGCACTTGACAAAACAAATATAACGGCTTAATATGTCAAACTAGTATAGACATGGAAATATCAGTTTCCAGACTGTAACTAGTGGGAAGCGGTCACTAAGTCGACTAGACATGTGTTCCATCATCCATGGAACACTTGATTCGTCTGCTGACAGTGCTGTGTGCTTATTTCCAATATTAGATTGCAGGTTAGGCTGGTAAAAAGGGCATAACTCTGCCAAAATGAAAGTCAGGGGCATTGCACATGTGTAACAACATTCCTTGAGATGAAGATGTGTGTGAAGTTCATGAACATAGTTAAAATGCTTTTCAATTTATGGCCAAGGTTAGGTTACAGGTTAAAGCATGACGGACGGACGACGACGGACAAATTGATCGATAAGTGTCTGCCATCCTAAGCAGGTGACACAACAATAAGTGTTCAGTTCTCATATAAATATATCCGTCATTTTCAGTGCTTGATGTACACTTCAAGATTGCCATGTGTCACATTAATTACAAACTATTTATTTCAAAAGCTAGAATAAACAATAAATAGATTAAAATGACCTTGTGTTGCCAAAAGGCAGTTGTTTCAGTTTCAGATACATGTACGAAAATATAAAAAAAAAATGACATAGATCCAACTGAACCAAAGAATAAATAATAAAATTGTTTATTTATATTATATTTATAAACCAAACATCTATTAAATACTGCAGTAATGCAATTTACTTCATACTTACAACAAAACAATCAACCGTCATGTATGGCCTAAAATGTGTTAAAATGATGTAAAACACCAAAAGGTAGTAGAGGTACTGATCTATGATTCCTGTTAATTTAAGCCAAATCGGTGACTACCCATTTTCCGTGACCGTTTTGAGAAATCGGTAATTTTGGAGTTTAAAAAAACTCATAATTTCCGATCTTCACATTTGAACCGCAAGTTAGGCTATGCATAATATGCCAATAGTGGTCAAAACGAATTCTATGGGGATGCTAAACGTAAAAAACTGACTTTATTCATTGTCTGTGTTGTTTTGGCATTCATAATTGGCTTAAGCTAACGTTTATTAAAAGACAACTGCAATTTCCGCGTCACTGCACGTGAGTGCAAATTGGGACTACTTCGTGTCAAAACACCTGAAATTCAAAAGTGAGTTATGCGGTGTGTGCACGTGAAAAGCTTCAGCTGCATCTAGCCTGAACTAGCGGTTTATGTTGGTTATTTGTATTACTGACCATGATTCCTCTGGTTAAGAATTACTCTGTTTAGCTATGGAAATTAGGCCACATCATTTGTATTTTCGCAATACATTGTTTAATGATTATGCTTTATAGAATTTTGAATCCTGAAAAAGACATGGAATCCTTAGTCTAAGGAACTGTTATTGACAAACAGCAGTTTACATGTATACAATGTATATGTATATACTTAAATGGTTATTAAAAGGAATTACGCATTTGAACATGAAAGCGTGTTCAGTTAAACAGAAATGATCATGTATGAACGCGTGCATATTAACAACTTTTCATATGGCGAACATGTATTGATGTGTACAGAGAGTAATATCTTGGACACCGTATTACATGATACATACATTATGTCCACGTATCAATTTCTTACACAGTTACCATAAAGTCATCTAAATTGAACCTACATCGGAGAAAGCTAACTATTATGCATGTAGCTTGTTGTTAATGTTGCTGTTAGCGACATAGCCATAGCAAGAACCAACGCGCCCTTAATTATCATATACGTGCTGTAATATCATTATCCTCTAAGCGTATGATCCACTTATATGTACGCAAATGTGACCGATTTTTAACAAAGCACGGCTTGATTCTTCAACAATGATAATTGGTATATCTTTCAAGTTTTCGTATGTGTCGTGCTTGGCCGTTTCCAAAGGTCCATTATCATACTCTTTTTTATTGATTACTAAAGGATCTAAATGGCGAATCTAAGTTTATAATTACATAACTCGAATTCATGCTTATTATCTTGTATAATAATTATGTAATTTTACTGTAATATCTAGTTTTGAATTTTCATATATTTTAGTTGGAACGTTAAACCGGGGTGTAAATAGACGAGACTAGAAGAGAAATCGCATACCCATAAGTCAATAGTAAACGTGCATTCTGAAATACTTATCAGATACACATACGCTGGGTGAAATGGCAACTGCAGGTATAGTAACTTGACGGGTTTACTAATACGATATTCGATAGTTCATTACAAATGTATCATAATTCAAGACGTGAATCATGTCTAAATGTGAATTTATAACTGATAAATAAGTGTACTGAACTTATACCATACAACATAAATATCCTATTAACAATTTGGTATGATGCGTTAGTCCACTGGGTGTGTATCATAAACACACAGCCGTGAGATTTGATAGTTTTAAGAATTAAGAACACCATGAAGAGATTGGTATTATAATCCTTTCCGGAATTAATCTGTCAGAAAGGTGAACATGTTTAAAAACAGTTCTTCATTTTAATATATTATACGACTGCTATACATATTTTATTTTTGTCTATATATTTTAACAATAGTTTTCATTTAAAGTATAATATGTAATAATATAATACACTATGATAACTAGAAAATACACCTTTATCGTTTTTATATATATATATGCATTGTTCATGTTGGAACCTTTATATGTAGCGTTACTCACAGTTATTACAATCTACAATTGTTGTAAATTTATATGACTGTATTCATTGCCTGTTACACAATGAAATTGATTGAGTCGTTTGTAGGATACTTGAAGAAATTGTGATGTTCTTATTTAAAGTGAATACATTTTAAAAAAAGCTTAATAGTCGGGCGATTTTTCTTCTATCCTGGTGTTTTTTATTATTACAATTAACTACATTTGAACTGTAATGCATTAGCATATAATGCTTAGTACATAGAATATTAAGTTGCCATTTTCCATTTCGTATGCACAGGTAAATTCGATATTGCCTATAATATAAATGTCCGTCTGTCAGTCACACTTTGATTTCCGCTCAATACCTTTAGTTTCCTTTGATATATTGATATGAAGCTTTGTGGGTAAGTAGGTCTTATCAAGAGGAAAGCTTGTGATTATTTTGGATAATTAGGTTCAAGGTCAAGGTCACTGTAAACATATAAAAACGGTATCTGACAGCCATTATGGCGGGGGAGCTTAATTCTACAATTTTTCGTGTTATTTGTGTTTAATAGTTTAAAAGTATACCATTACAATTTTCAGGAGCAGGTTCAAACATACCATGGAAGCAAATACATAAGGCCAACATCCAGGAGGTAAACATCAATTATCATACTAAGTACTCCGTAAGGAATACTTCCGATGGTCTGGCAGTATATAAAGCAACTACTGCTGATATTCGCGTACATATATAATTGTGTTTCTTTGTAATTTATCAAATTGAATGGACGTATCAAAATTATCCACATGTAGGGTTTAGGTTATTGACAATATATCATGTATTATATATAAATACATTTAGGCTGAATCAATGTGTGTTTACAACGTTTACGGTCATGATGAATTTCGTAAAATCAGTATGCCCATTGATGTTTGTATTAATTTATAAGAGAACATAACACAGTAAGGTCAGACATACTCAACATTATTTAATGGAAGTGGGATAACATCCAACGTCACGGTTTCTCTTTTGAACTGGCGCCTAGTGTATGCTAATGTACACATACTTTACATGATGAACATGAAAATACCACGTTATATAAGTATTTGTGATTAAGAATATACACCATTCTTGTTTATTGATCATTGAGTATATTAAACCCGTCACCAAACATATAGATGATGCACGACAGTATCTCGTATCATACATTACATATATGCTGCCAACTCGCTTAATATGTAATACTTATAATAAAGAACCTGTCATAATATCGTATAGTTACGAACGTGTCATTTTATGTTGCTTGGCATGGCTCGGCCAAGCTTGGGGATTTCTTAAAAATGGAAACAAAACATATATACTAATTACCATACTTCTTTACATCTTATTCAAGAAAGAGCAATGCCTGAGGACAGAAATAAGCAAGTACAAGTCAGAGCAACTAAACATTACACTGATCGGACCAAAACATGCCGGGAAAAGTACACTTATCGACAGCATATTAAGCATTGCCTGTAATAGGATGGTTGCTTTGGCTCATACAGGAACTGCATCTGGGGGAGTTGGTACATCTACGGTAAGTTTCAGTGCATCTCCTTTCTCATTGTTTCTATGCACAATAGATACAAACATGTTCTGTCTAATACTAGTCTACACTATATTGGTGTTTCGAAATGCAACTATTTCGTAGATATTACGAATAATAACAGTTCTGATATATTAAAGAAATACATTTTTAATGATAAATTGTGTAGATACCTTTAACACTCTAATATTTCTTAAAGTGTCAATTTAATCTATAAAACGTCTATTAAGTATTAATATACGAGTAAATGAAGTTGACGTATTTTGAAATATTGATATCATGTAGAAACTATGATGTGTACTCAACAGAATAATTGACGGGTTACTGTAATGTACTTAAACGTGCTGTTGTGTATGTCGACAAAGAAACAGTCCTAACATGTTTATGCTGATGTAACATTTACATATAACCGGTATTCAGTTTTCCAGTGATACTTGTGACACTCATATTACATCGTCAGAAAATAATAACTATTATAATGTATATAGTTTGAAGATTATCCAGCACAAGACGGTGACCTTTTTGAGAAGGTATGCTTCTTTGACACGATGGGGTTTGCAACCACTAGAAGTGACACATCAGCAATCACTGATGACGATATAAAGAGCGTGTGTGAAGGGCGTATACAGCCAGGCTATGAGGTAATGATCATAAAATAATAACGTCAAAACGTTTGCAAATATAATATATATAGTTATACAAGTTTCGTTGCTGGTCACTCGCTGAACCTTTTAATAACACAGAAATTGTGGAATTCGAATACAATAATAACTTGAACACATTTTATAATTGGAGAATATTATTATTAAGTCGACATATACTCATTTCACAAAGTGTGTCGATATATTCTAAAGTTAAGTTCATTGCAAACATTCAAATTATTTTACCTGACGTTTAACACGTTTTTCTTAAACTCTTTATTCATGCAGAAGGGCATATGTTAGTAATTAATACGTCGATTGTATATTTCGATATTAAAACCCAGGTCGGGTTCAGCATTCACTATAGATTTCGGGTGAAGTAGGTCAACGAGATCAGTGTTTATTCAGATAATATTTATATATTATTTCACTTACGACAGTGATATATGAAGTAGAGAAAATGCATTTGGTTATAATCGCCATACGGAGTTTTAAACCAGTTCATCACATTTTCATAGTGTTTTATTTCTCACTTGAAGCCTTACATGCAATAGTCTTTACATCATTACTCTAGACGTTAGTTTCACTTACACAGAAATTGGTTATGTTATAATTGGTTATAGTTTGATATTAGTGTCATAAATCAACACGACTGCTGAATAAGACCAATTCAATAAATTGTTAAGTGATGTTACAATCCTGAATTTGATTAGTTTGTTTAACCTTACAAATAAAAATAATAAAGAAAACCTTGAAAATATAATGAAATATATAATAATTCATTGTAGTTTAATAAATCACGTAATTCCGGACTCGGAGAGCCAGACAAGTACAAACCACATTGTGTGATTTTCTGTATCAGTGCCGCTGTAATAGACACTGTAGACGAAGACAGTAGTTACAGAATAAAGATCAAACTAGAAGACTTGGATTTATTAGTACCAAAAGGTATTCAATTTAGATAATAAACACATTATATACTTCGGACCAGTTTGTAAGTTGATTATGACTAGACGCAAATGCTAGTTTATATTAAATATTATCTTTTTCTATGAATTATTGTCATGTATATACCTAGAGATTGTTGCATTTGACATACATGGATACCGAGTGGAATGACATGTTACTATGACATACTATATCAAACTAGTTTACGGTGTAATATTCTTTCATCATCGATATGTGAGTTATATTGAAAAGGTTAACCTTAACTTATATTATGTTTCAGATAAAATGCAAACCTTGTAAAATGTAACAAGTTTGTATTTAATTTATTCTCCATTACTCGTTATTGATAATTTAATTTCTGTGAGCAGATGGTAAAATTAAATATTTCGCCAGACCTACGATGAAATGAGTTATTTATCGCGATAAATCAGGACATTTCACAAAGTGGGCGCAATAAACAAACAGGCGCTAGCTATCCTTTAGTTCGGAAATTTATACGATTCCCTGCATCCGTTATTAGCTATAACCTTTGCCTTATATCTTGTATACTTCAGATATTGCTCGAATAGCAGTCATCACAAAGATTGACGAAGTCTGCGATGCAACCCGTAGAGATATTACACATATATATTCAAGCAAAACGGTCCACCGATTGATGAAACGTGCAGCATCGATACTTGGTATCGAGGAAATACGTATATTTCCTGTAGTTAGTTATGTAAGCGATGTGAAATTGAATGCAGAGAAAAATGTTCCAATAATGTGTGCAATGTCTACGGCTATGAAACTTGCATCACATTGCCACCATAGTAGAACATAACAACTTAAAGGATAACTTAACTTATTAATTCACAAACCATGCAAATGATGAACATTAGTTGAAATAGTAGTATTAATAAAATATGAAAGTGAGACGTCAATTAAATGACGTCATTTACAAATATATATGACGTGACGTATGGTACCGAACTGTCCATAACGTACGATTAAAGAAAAAACCCGGATTATATTGTTTTTCTTCGTTGTATCAATCATGAACGTGTTTAATCATATTATGAAATAGATATGCAATGGGTCGTTCAATATTATTTTTTCTGGATCATGATCATATTAATTTCCTATCTATTCCTTTATTGTATAATATTCAACTTGTATATAAGGAGGTGATTAAGCATGTTCATTTCACAATAAACAATTAATTAATTTTGTGTTTGTATTTAGTATTATTGACAAGACGAAAACAATTAACAGAGCCATTCTTATCTGTAATATTATATGTACATCTGTTTAGTATAAGACATTGCCAACATCTATTTGAAAGGGGTTTATATTTACTGATGAATTCAAATATGTATGTTGAGTGGACAAGTATTACACCATTTGAATTCCTTATTACAGTAATAAAGTAACACAACAAGCAATAAATTGTTCCATATATTTCATGCATAATATATATTAGACTTAAAAGACAAAGATAAATATCAATATCCAATATCACCAATTTTGCAAAATAATCGATATTGAGAAGTGTAACTCTTTTGTTAGACTAAAGGTATAAGCTTGCATAACCTATTCGAGTGTCGTGATATTTTCCCGAACATAATATTGCCACACCTCTCACCACACGTGTCAGGTCACTTTACTGTTATTGCGGAGTGACTGTTTACTTAGTAGTGACTATTGTTGAGAAGTGAGTTTAATAAGTGAATGTTTGCTTAGTGGTGACTGTTGTTGAGAAGTGACTGTATACTTATAGGTGACTGTTGTTAATAAGTGACTGTTTGCTTAGTGGTGACTGTAGTTGAGACGTGACTGTTTTCTCATTGATGAATGCTATTGCAGAGTGACTGTTTCCTTAGTGGTGACTGTTGTTGAGAAATGACTGTTTGCTTAATTGTGACTGTTGTTGAGATGTGATTGTTTGCTTAGTGGTGATTGTAGTTGAGACTCGACTGTTTGCTTAGTGGTGACTGATGTTGAGAAGTGACTGTTTGCTTGGTGGTGACCGTTGCTGAGATGTGACAGTTTGCTTAGTGGTGACTGTACTTGAGAAGTGATTGATTGCTTAGTGGTGACTATTATTGAAGAGTAACTGTTTGTTTAGTGATGACTGTTGTCGAGAAGTGACTGTTTGCTTAGTGATGACTGTTGTTGAGAAGTGACTGTTTGCTTTGTGGTGACTGTTGTTGAGATGTGATTATTTGCATAGTGGTGATTGTAGCTGAGACGCGACTGTTTGCTTAGTGATGACTGATGTTGAGAAGTGACTGTTTGCTTAGTGGTGACTGTTGTTGAGATGTGACAGTTTGCTTCATGGTGACTGTTGTTGAGAAGTAATTGTTTGCTTAGAGATGACTACTATTGAAAAGTGACTGTTTGCATAGTAACGACTGTTGTCGAGAAGTGACTGTTTGCTTAGTGATGACTGTTGTTGAGAAGTGGCTGCTTACGTAGTGTTGACTGTTGTTGAGATGTAATTGTTTAACAAATGGTGACTGCTGTTTGCTTAGGGTGACTGTTATGGTGCAATGTATGTTTGCTTATTGGCGACTATTGTTGAGAAGTGACTGTTTGCTTAGTGGTGACTGTTGTTGAGACGTGACTGTTTGCTTAGAGGTTATTGTTGATGAGATTTGCCTGTTTGCTTAGTGGTAACTGTTGTTGAGATGTGACTGTTTGCTTAGTGACTGTTGTTGAGATGTGACTGATTGCTTAGTGGTGACTGTTGTTGAGACGTGACTGTTTGTTTAGTGATGATTGTTATTGCAGAGTGGCTATTTGCTTAGTGATGACTGTTGTTGAGATGTGACTGTTTGCTTAGAGGTTACTGTTGATGAGATTTGCCTGTTTGCTTAGTAGTTACTGTTGTTGAGATGTGACTGTTTACTTAGTGACTGTTGTTGAGATGTGACTGATTGCTTAGTGGTGACTGTTGTTGAGACGTGACTGTTTGTTTAGTGATGATTGTTATTGCAGAGAGGGTATTTGCTAAGCGATGACTGTTGATGAGATGTGACTGTTTGCTTAGAGGTTACTGATGATGAGATGTGCCTGTTTGCTTAGGTGATGACTGTTGTTGAGAAGTGTCTGTATACCTATAGGTGACTGTTGTTAATAAGTAACATATTGCGTAGTAGTGACTGTTGCCGAGAAGTGCCTATTTACTTAGTGGTGACTCTTGTTTAGAAGTCACTGTTTACGTAGTGGTGACTGTTGTTGAGATGTGACTGTTTAATTAGTGGTGACTGTTATTGATATGTGACTGTTGCTGAGAAGTGCCTGTTTGCTCAGGGGTGACAGTTATGGTGAATTGCCTGTTTGCTTATTGGTGACTGTTGTTGAGAAGTGACTGTTTGTTTAGTAGTGCATATTGTTGAGAAGTGTATGTTTGCTTATTGGTGAATGTTTTTGAGAATGACTGTTTGTTTAGTGGTAGATGTTATTGCGAAATTCATGTTTCATTAATGATGAATGTTGTTGAGAAGTAAATGTTTGATTAGTGGTGACTGTTGTTGAGAAGTTGTTGTTTGCTTCGACATGACTCTTGATAATAATTGACTGTTTGCTTAGTGGTGATTGTTGATTGGAAGTGACTGTTTGCTTTATGGTTACTGTTGTTGAGACGTCACTGTTTACTTAGTGGTGACTGTTTTTGAGAAGGTGATGTTTGCTGTGTTGTGACTGTTGTTGAGTAATGGATGTTTACTTAGTGGTGACTGATGTTGAGATTTGACTGTTTGCTTAGTGCTGAGTGTTGTTGAGATATTGATGTTTGCTTAGTGGTGACTGTTGTTGAGAAGTGACTGTTTACTTGGTGGTGACTGTTGTTAGGAAGTGAATATTTGCTTAGTTCTAACTATCATTGTGAAGTGACTGTTTGCTTAGTAGTGCATGTTATTGCAAAATTCATGTTTGATTAATGATGATTGTTGTTGAGAAGTTGTTGTTTGCTTCAACATGACTCTTTATAAAAATTGACTGATTGGAAGTGACTGTTTGCATTATGGTTACTGTTGTTGAGACGTCACTGTTTACTTAGTGGTGACTGTTGTTGAGAAGGTGATGTTTGCTGAGTTGTGACTGTTGTTGAGCAACGGATGTTTACTTAGTGGTGGCTGATGTTGAGATTTGACTGTTTGCTGAGTGCTGAGTGTTGTTGAGATGTTGATGATTTCTTAGTGGCAACTGTTTTTGCGATGTGACTGTTTGCTTATTGGTGCCTGTTGGTGTGATGTGCCTGTTTGGTTAGTGGTGACTGTTGTTGAGAAGTGACTGTTTGCTTAGCTCTGACTGTTATTGTGAAGTGAATGTTTGCTTAGTGGTGACTGTTAATGGGAAATGCATCTTTGCTTAGCGGTGACTGTTGTCGAGAAGTGACTGTTTGCTTAGAGGTGACTGTTGATAATACGTGAATGTTTGTTTAGTGGTGAGTGTTATTGATGATTGATTGTTTCTTTGTTCTGACAGTTGTTGAGATGTGACTGTGTTCTTAGTTTTGACAGTTGTTGAGATTTAGATTAGATGAATGTTGTTCAGAAATACAAAAAGATCGGACAGGGAAAGTAGCATTCAAGGAGGACAGTCAACCACAAAACACAGAAACAAACACGCAAACAGACAAACAAGAAGGCAAAGGCAATATTAAATGCAAAAGACAACACAAACATAAAAGGGTTGAAAATAGGGCTACCGCCTTGGAACGGTCAGTGGCAAAGTAGGGCACTGGGGTTTTAAACCGGTTCTAGGGTGCACCAAACCTCACACTTACCCTACTGTCATCCCATTAAAACAGGACAGTGTAAATAAAGAAATCCCCGCCATGATCTAATCTCTAACCAACAAGGCAGCATCAATAGACAATATAAGTAAAACACAAATATGCTCGTGTAAATATAATACAAAAAACAATAGCCTAGAAAGCCACAATGAAGGCACTCAATGACTTGGCAGAAGCCAGAGCAGTAAGAGAATAAACAATTAAGGGCACGACAATAAAGATCATGGACAAACATCAAACGCCACCGTCCCAATGGGCTTTAGGTAGGCGTCATCATAGGGTCCACAGCCTGTCCGGTCATCGTACAATTAAAGAGGAAAGCATAGTGGCGAACTGTAAAAGGGTCCACCACCATGCATGCAGTACGTTGCAAAATGATAGGGTCATAACCTCTATTGATAAACTTTTTAACATAAAGTGATCATGACCAAGAATCTTACGAAGTTTATAAATCACATCACCATAGAAGTCAGGTTGTGATAGTCCTTGTCGCAGAAGAGTCCTTAAATTACATTTATATTTGGAAAGAAGATCAGGGTTACGATAATAATTTGAAAAGGTTTTACGAAGTTTATGGTAACGGAAACCCTGATTGAGTAACTTTTTGGTTATACAAAGATTACGAATATTAAAGTCCTCAACTCGAGTACAAGCTCTAGAAAAACGAATAAGTTGAGACAGATACACCCCATAAGAAGTTGCTCGGGGAACATCCCCATCCAAGTGGGGATAATTAACAATGTCAAAATTAAAATCATCTCTCTTGTCATAGATTTTGCTAATTATTTTACCATTTTCAATCGAGAGATCTAAATTAAGAAAAGAAGCGTTATTATCAGATATATTTTCTTTATTAAGCTGAAGTTCTTTAGGATAAATATTATCAACCATAGTTTGAAAGAAAGGGTTGTCAATGTTCAGTATGTCATCCAGACACCGAGAGGTGTCATTAAAAGATTCAATAACATCTGCCTGGGTATCTGGTGAAAGACTCAACATGAAATCTCTTTCATAGCAAAATAAAAACAAATCTGCGACAAGTGGTGCAAAGTTCGTACCCATAGGGATACCAACAATTCTTCTTTAAACGGTGGTACCATACCTGACGAAAATATTATCTAATAGGAAGATGAGTGCTTCACAAACTTCATAGCAAGTCCACATAGTATAATTGTCTAAACTGCCGTTAGTAAAAAACGCTTTAATATTATTACATGCCAAAATTGTAGTATTTTCTCTAGCGAATGTTTTTTGAATAAGAGAAATTAGCTTATCTTTAATAAGGTGATGTGGTAAGGTTGTATATAGGGTAGAGAAGTCATAAGTGCTAATTGATGAAACTTGACCTTTATTGAAAATTTTATACAGAACGTCTCCTGAATTTTTTATAGACCAAAATAAATTAATCCCAGAGTTTTCATAAGTTTTATCACAATATAGTTTAACGTGATCTTTAACGGCAGTAAGACAAGAAGTTAAAAGTTTGGAGATGTTTGTTGTGGTGCAGGCACTAGAATTAGAAATAAAGCGAGCCTTATATGGATTTTTATGTAATTTAGGAATTCAGTACATGGTAGGCAGTTTATCGTTTACACCAGCCTTGAAAGTAGTGCACCGAGTGATATGTGCGGAAACAACATTAGCCTCAGTAGAATTAACTGGAGTATACGAATTGGTGCTGCCGAGTTCCAGAGATAAAACATTGACGTAATGTAGGCGTCAAACAATAATTACATTATTAGCTGCTTTATCTGCAGGAACTAAAACAAATTTATTATGAAATTCCTGAATTCCCGATTTTAAATTACGAAAGGAAAACCTAGGTCTCGGAGGAAGTAAAGAGGGGTTAGCATTATAAAAGTTAATACGTGTATCTATAATTTTCAGAATTGACTTTTTCCAAGTAGAAAGTGAGTTTGGGTCCGCATGTTCTCTACGACACCATTTGATACTAAAATCTTCAATGGAGTGAGCGATCTGGGCACGACAGGCATTAAAATCAATAGTTGAACGTAATCTGTATTTAGGACCTTTCGAAAACAAATGCCGAATACGTTTATCAATAATATCAAAATTACCAGTGATGACATGACCTGCTGAAGCATAGCAAAATTTTAATGTGTTGCATTCACATTCCTTAGGAGTATTATGTACTATATCAAGGTCAGAAACTATTTTGTTATAGTTGAAAATAATATTTCTAATTGACTTTTTATACTTATAACAAATTACAGGACTTTCGGAATTTTTGAAATAGTTTGGGATAGAATCAACTACATGAGTATCTCAAAAAATACTAGGCATGTCAATGAAATCAATACCTTTATTAATATATAGTAGTTTTAGAAAACGCCTGACGTGATCAGACTCCTTGTCAATATGGGGTCGGAGAACATGGTGTGTATAGCTTTGAACTATGGAAGCAGTGTTATACAAGGGATCTGTACGAATGAAAATTGTGTCGGCTTCCTCGTCAATCAACTTTAGGGATGAAATGGACAAAGAGGTAAGCCGTGAAAGCATAGAGTGCTTTCCAGACTGTTTAAAAATAGTATGTAAATCAGCGACAGAAATAATTACTCGCGATTTACGTTTGATGTTACCATTACGCCTAATACCATGAGACCTAGATTGACGCTTACGAATAGAAAATATAGAAAAAATGTCAATATTAGGATACTAGAAGTTGATTTTTGCTGAGTGGTGACTGTTGTGGAGAAGTGACTATTTGTTTAGCGGTGACTGTTGATAATAAGTTTGTTTTTGGTGACTGTTGCTGATGATTTATGGTTACTGTTGTTGGGACGTCACTGTTTACTTAGTTTTGACTGTTATTGAAAAGGTGATGTTTGCTGAGTTGTGACTGTTGTTGAGCAATGGATGTTTATTTAGTGGTGGCTGATGTTGAGAATTAACTGTTTGCTTAGTGCTAAGTGTTGTTGAAATATTGATGTTTGCTTAGTGGTGACTGCTGTTGAGAAGTGACTGTTTGCTTGGTGGTGACTGTTGTTAAGATATAAATATTTACTTAGTTCTGAATGTCATTGGGAAGTGACTGTTTGCTTAGTAGTGCATTTTATTGCGAAATTCATGTTTGATTAGTGATGACTGTTATCGCAGAGTGGCTATTTGCTAAGTGATGACTGTTGTTGTTGAGATGTGACTGTTTGCTTAGTGGTGACTGTTGTTGAGATGCGACTGTTGCTTTATGGTTACTGTTGTTGAGACGTCACTGTTTACTTAGTGGTAATTGTTTTTGAGAAGGTGATGTTTGCTGAATTGTGACTGTTGTTGAGTAATGGATGTTTACTGATGTTGAGATTTGACTGTTTGCTTAGTGCTGTGTGTTGTTGAGATGTTGATGTTTGCTTAGTGGTAACTGTTTTTGAGATGTGACTGTTTGCTTAGTGGTGACTGTTGGTGCGATGTGCCTGTTTGGTTAGTGGTGACTGTTGTTGAGAAGTGAATGTTTGCTTAGTTCTGACTGTTATTGTGAAGTGAATGTTTGCAAAGTGGTGACTGTTAATGGGAAATGCATCTTTTCTTAGCGGTGACTGTTGTCGAGAAGTGACTGTTTGCTTAGAGGTGACTGTTGATAATACGTGAATGTTTCTTTAGTGGTGAGTGTTGTTGATGATTGATTGTTTGCTTTGTGGTGACGGTTGTTGAAATGTGACTGTGTTCTGAGTTTTGACAGTTGTTGAGATTTGGATGTTTTCTTAGTGGTGAATGTTGTTCAGAAGTGGATGTTTGCTGAGTGGTGACTGTTGTGGAGATGTGACTGTTTGCTTAGAGGTGACTGTTGATAATAAGTGAATGTCTGTTTACTGGTGAATGTTGCTGATGATTGATTGTTTTCTTAGTGTTGACGGTTGTTGAAATGTGACTATGTGCTTAGTTTTGACTGTTGTTGAGATTTGGCTGTTTGCTTAGTGATGAATGTTGTTCAGAAGTGGATGTTTTCTGAGTGGTGACTGTTGTGGAGAAGTGACTGTTTGCTTATAGGTGACTGTTGATAATATGTGAATGTGACTGTGTTTTGAATTTTGACAGTTGTTGAGATTTGGATGTTTTCTTAGTGGTGAATGTTGTTCAGAAGTGGATGTTTGCTGAGTGGTGACTGTTGTGGAGATGTGACTGTTTGCTTAGAGGTGACTGTTGATAATAAGTGAATGTCTGTTTAGTGGTGAATGTTGCTGATCATTGATTGTTTGCTTTGTTTTGACGGTTGTTGAACTGTGACTGTGTGCTTAGTTTTGACTTTTGTTGAGATTTGGCTGTTAGCTTAGTGATGAATGTTGTTGAGAAGTGGATGTATACTGAGTGGTTACTGTTGTTGAAAAACGAATGTTTACCAAGTACTGATTGTTGTTGAGATTGCTGAGGTGTGACTGCTATTGTGAACTGATTGTTTTCTTAGGGCTGAGTGTCATGGTGAAATGTAAAGAAATATAAAAATATCTGACAGGGAAAGCAGCTTTCAAGGACGACAGTCAACCACAAAACACAAAACCAAACACGTAAACAGACAAACGAGAAGGCAAAAGTAATAAAAAATGCAAACGACATCACAAACACAAAAGGGTTGACAATAGAAATTTGCTTAGTGGTGACTGTTATTGCGAAATGAATGTTTGCTTAGTGGTGATTGTTATTGATAAGTGCCTGTCTGTTATGTTAAATGGTTACTGTTGTTGAGAAGGGACTGTTGGCTCAATGGTGACTGTTATTGAGAAGGGACTGTTGGCTCAGTAGTGAATGTTGTTGAGAAGTGATAGTTTGTTCAGAGGTGACTATTGTTGAAAACGTGGATGTTTGCTTTGTGCATACTGTTGTTAAGAAGAGAATGTTTGCTTAGTGTTGATTGTTGTTGAGAAGTGACTGTTGGTTTAGTTGTGAATGTTGTTGAGAAGTGAATGTTTGCTTAGTGTTGATTGTTGTTGAGAAGTGAATGTGTGCTTAGTGGTATATGTTGTTGAAAAGTAGCTATTTGCGTAGTGGTGATACTTGTTAAGAAATGACTGTTTGCTTAGTGGTGAGTGTTGTTGAGATGTGCCTGTTTGCTTAGTGGCGACCGTTGTTTAGACGTGACTGTTTGCTTAGTGGTGACTATTGTTAAGAAGTGACTGATTGTTTGGTGAATCTTATTGTGAAATGGATGTTTGCTTAGTTGTGACTGTGTAACTTAGCTGAGTGGTGAATATTGTTAAAAAAGTGACTGTTGTTGAGATTTGGCTGTTTGCCTAGTGATGAATGTTGTTGAAAAGTCGATGTTTGCTGAATGGTGACTGTTGGTGAGAAATAAATGTTGACTTTGTATTGACTGTTGTTGAGATGTTACTGTTTGCTGAGGTATGACTGCTATTGTGAACTGATTGTTTTCCTAGGGCTGACTGTCATGGTGAAATGTATGTTGGCTTAGTGTTTGCTTAGTGGTGACTGTTTTTGATAAGTGCCTGTCTGTTATGTTAAGTAAAGACTGTTGTTGAGAAGGGAGTGTTGGCTCAGTGGTGACTGTTATTGAGAAGTGACTGTTGGCTCAGTGGTGAATGTTATTGAGAAGTAACTGTTGGCTCAGTGGTGAATGTTGTTGCGAATTGATAGTTTGTTCAGTGGTGACTATTGTTGAACACGTGGCTGTTTGCTTTGTGCTGACTGTTGTTAAGACGAAAATGTTTACTTAGTGTTGATTGTTGTAGAGAATTGACTGTTTGCTTAGGTGTGACTGTTGTTGAGAAGTGGATGTTTGCTTAGTGGTGACTGTTTTTGAAATGTAACTGTTTGCTTAGTTGTAAATTTCGGTAAGAATGGACTGTTTGCTTAATGATGACTGTTGTTGAGAAGGGAATGTTGGTTCAGTGGTGACTGTTGTTGAGACGTGATAGTTTGTTCAGTTGTGACTGTTGTTCAAAACGTGGCTGTTTGCTTAGTGCTGACTGTTGTTAAGAAGAGAATGTTTGCTTAGTGGTGATTGGTGTTGAGAAGTGACTGTTTGCTTACTGTTGCGTGTTGTTAGAAGTGAATGTTAGCTTAGTGGTATATGTTGTTGAGAAGTAGCTGTTTGCGTAGTGGTGATTATTGCTAAGACTAATTGCATTAGTCTTTTGTAATTAACCATGTCCTATTATATTTATAATATATGTCTTCTGTTATACTTATGAGCCTCGATGATGATTTAAATGCTGTTATACATACCTCATATATTCATGTAAATGTGAATTGAGTGAATAAAAGATATTGTATTGTATTGTATTATATTGTAAGAAGAGACTGTTTTCTTAGTGGTGACCATTGTTAAGAAGTGACTGATTGTTTAGCGGTGAATTTTATTGTGAAATGGATGTTTGCTTAGATGTGACTGTGTTTGAGAAATAATGGTTAACTGAGTGATAACTGTTGTGGAGAAGTGTTTGTTAGCTGAGTGGTGACTGTTGTTAAGAAGTGACTGTATGCTGAGTGATGATGGTTGTTGAGAAGTGGCTGTTTGCTGCGTGATGACTGTTGTTGAGAAGTGACTGTTTCCTTAGTGGTGACTGTTGAGAAGTTGCAGTTTGCTGTTGGGAAGAGGCAGAAATATTTTTTTGTTGAGTGATGAAAGTTGTTGATATTACTGCTGATCAGGAGTGACATTTGCTGATATGTTTCTTGTTAAATGCATGCTACTGTTGAAACGTGAGTGTTGAAAGGCGAACCGTTGTCGAGAAGTGATTGTTGTTTGGAAGCGGTAGTTGTGAACAGAAGATTGTTGTTGGGAAGTGACAGTGACTTTCTAACAGGTGCTTGTTGTTAGAAAGTGACGTGATAAGATTTGGCTGTTGTTGCGAAGTCAGTTGGTAAGAGCCGACAGCTGTTGTTATGAGGTGATTGTCGTTGGAAAGCGACTCGTTAAATGGATGTGTGCAGGTGATCCGCTATTTCAGGATTGGTATTGCGTTTTGACGGTAGTGATTACTGACAATCAAGTGGTTGAATCCATTTACGCGGAGTCATTCAGATGCTTGTCCGGGCGGTCTGGATTTCCCATATGCTAAAAATAAGCTGTGTGTCTCCGGATTATAATAGGCCCTTATAAGTATCGGTTACCGAATAATACATGTACATGCAGAAAACTGCAGCAAAAGTGCTAACGTATTCGTGCACTAATCTCAAGTTATTTGTAGTTTAAATCAAATCAATGCGTCGAAAGTGAAAATTACATTAAATTAATAGATCATTACACAATGCCAAATCTCAATTTGATTTGTTTTAAAAATATGAGACTCTTGAAATACATATACAATGAGAACACTTACCATCTAATAATGCTGATATCTAGACTTATAATTTATATATAGTTTTAAAGTTGCACGTCTAATCTTACTAACTGTACTAAACATAAAACTAGTACTTTAGCCCTGCAATCAAAGTGTTTGCTGTTAGGAAGAAACTGTTGTTGAAAGGTGACTGTTATTGAGAATGGTTGTTTGTTGAGTGTTGACAGTTGAGATGACATCTTATTAGGAGTGACTTTTGATGAGATGTGTCTGTTGTTAAATGCGTACTGCTGTTGAGATGCAACCGCGGTTGAGAGGTGACTGTTGTTGAGATGTGACCTTTTGTTGAGAGGTCACCGTTGTCGAGAGGTGACCGTTGTTGGAAGGTGACCGTTGTTGAAAGGTGACCGTTGTTGAGAGGTGACCGTTGATGGGAGGTTACCGTTGTTGAGAAGTGACTGTTGTTAAAAGGTGACCATTGTTTAGAGGTGGCCGTTGTTGAGAGGTGACCGTTGTCGAGACTGTTGTTAGGAGACGGTTGTTGTGAAGATGTGAAGGTTGTTATGAAGTGACGATGACTTGTTAACAGGTGCCTGTTGTTAGTATGTGGCGTGGTAAGATATGAATGTTGTTAAGACGTGACTCTTGTTGGGAACCTAACCTGGTAAGAGGTGACTGTTATGGGGAAGCCACATTTTGAACAACATTATCTTTAAATTACGCCTCAAATTAAAGGTTACAATGATATGACAATGATGGGATTACACAGCATAAATATATGTATTCCTACGACACAAGTTATGCCCTAGGATTGTGTGAGTCACACGTTAAAATGCACTGAGGATTAAATTGCATTGTCATTTGTCAATATTTTGAAACAAAACGTGATACATGTGTCTATGAAAGAATCTATCAATAATCGCATACAAATCAAAAAAATGACACAACAAAATAACACGGTGCATAAACAATATAAACTGTTTGGAAGCCACTTTTTAAAAAGGTTGTGTGTGTATTTGGTGATCCTCTATTTCAGGACCGGTATGTGATAGTATTTAGCGGCAGTCAAGTGGTTGAATCTATTTACGCGGAGTCATTCAGACGCTTGTCTGAGCCGTCTGGATTCCCATATTCTAAAAATAAGCTGTTTGTCTCCGGAATACATATAATACACAGTTACCGGATAATATATGTAACACACTGCTGACATGCACAAATCTCAATGTATGTATAGTATATATCAAAACAATGTATCGAAAGGGAAATTTAAATAAAACATTCCACAATGACAAATCACAATTCGATTTGTTTTAAACATATGAGACTATTTAAGGGTGCCCTCTGGTAAATATCAGTATAACAAGAATTTTTAATTTCCATGTTTTTTATGAAGACGAACATATTACTAGATAGTTACTGGAAAAATAATGATATGTTGGTGATTTAACGTTTTAGCAATATTAATCTTTATTAATAAACCCCCAAAGCCCAAAGTGGGGTTTTAAATTCAGAAGCAGCTGAAATTTGGTTATGACTTTAGAAATCACCCAATATTTTAGATAAAAAAAGAAGCAAATGAAAAAAAGTTATTGGAAGTTAAACAGGTATCAATACAAAAGTAGAAAACCCTTAAAAGGATAAAAATAAAAGAAATCTTTGAAGTTTTTAATTTCAGCACACCTTCTAATGAAACAAAAAAACAAACAAAGAAACTTGCATTTTTTGGCAAATTTTGGGCAAGACAAACTTATAGAAAAAATAACAAGAAATTTGTAATAAACTAGTATATAATATAGAATTACCAGGTTATCAAATAAATGTGATAAAAAGTATATGTCGGTGTTCATCTCAAAGAGTTAACAATTAAAAATGTTAAAGAACCATCATTTTATAACAGAAAAAGGTAGATAAATGTGCTTTGGCTTTATTTTTTTATATCAAAAGTCATTTAAATGACTGGCATACATGCACCTGATATACAAGCATCACATATAATTGAACTACAAACAGTGTATCAGTATATAATATACACAATATGACCAAAATACGTTAAAAGAGATGTTGATTTACACCACCCACTTCATTTGGTATGGTATATTTTATCCGACTGTTGTATTTGTTTGTGTATACTGAAAATAGCATCTGCCATGTTAGAATTAAACTTAATGTTAACACGATAATACCCCTTGGGACTCTATGATTGTACCTACTGAAACCCCAACTAAGGGAGGTGGGTGCATGAGCTTTCGTCCCTCGAGTTTTCTGGTCGTATTCTAGATTGGTTTTCTCTTTAGCTTCAACTACTATGGTTGTTCATTACGATTCTGGATACATCCTGAGATGTTTATTTATTCTTTTGTATGTGTTTCTTTAGTTAGTTTCTCTGGATGTGGACTTTATTGTTAGAGAATTCCTTTTGAAGGGATGTAGTATTTTTGCACAGTCTTGTCTATTTGGGCGCTGAAGACAGGATAATAGCGAGGATTGTGCGCATATAAAATTGATTCAAGCTAACCAGTAGGCCTTATTGCCTACTGACCGTTCCAAGTCGGTAAACCTGTCTTCAGCATCCTTTCTGTTGATTTTTTCTCTTTCATTGTATTTTCAAGTCCTTGTTTGCAGTACAGTGCAGACCTACGATGCCATTGCGTTTGGACGTTGTGGTTTCTATAGGACCCAATATCTCATTTTTATATAAAATCCAAATAATCTATCTCTAAATGTGATATATCACACAATATACAATAGTTTGTCAATCAGAAGCATGTCGTGTTTTCAGCACTCATGATATAATTCCCACCTATATTATGGTAAAGAGTGCGATATACCATTATTATGAATAAATTAAACAATAACCCTGGTATGTCGCACAATATACCAAAGTTTAGATATCAGACCTACATCAATGTGTGGGGTTCATGATTGTGAAAATGTATACTAAGTATCAAGGATGTAAGACTACTGATTTTGGAACATCTTTCCACTTTTTACAACATCCACATTACACGTCTAATCTTACTAACTGTACTAAACAAAAAACTAGTATTTACTATACAGTTTTAAATTTACACGTCTAATCTTACTAACTGTAATACACATAAAACTAGTATTTGCTATACAGTTTTAAAGTTACACGTCTAATCTTACGAACTGTACTAAACATAAAACTAGTACTTGCTATACATATTTAAAGCTACACTTCTAATCTTACTAACTGTACTAAACATAAAACTAGTATTAGATATGCATTTCTAAAGTTACACGCCTAATCTTACTAACTGTACTAAACACAAACTAGTATTTGCTATACCGTTTTAAAGTTTCACGTCCAATCTTACTAACTGTACTAAACATAAAACTAGTACTTGATATAC
This sequence comes from Cyrtodaria siliqua, assembly GCA_037043455.1. Taxonomy (NCBI): domain Eukaryota; kingdom Metazoa; phylum Mollusca; class Bivalvia; order Adapedonta; family Hiatellidae; genus Cyrtodaria; species Cyrtodaria siliqua. Next base: position 60,765 of record JAWPHD010004014.1, read on the forward strand.
AGTTTTATAATTAGACGTCTAATCTTACTAACAGTATTAAACATAAAACTAGTATTAGATATGCAGTTCTAAAGTTACACGTCTAATTTTACTAACTGTACTAAACATAAAACTAGTACTTGCTATACAGTTCTAAAGATACACGTCTAATCTTATGAACAGTAATAAATATAAAATTAGTACTTGATATACCTTTTTAAAGTTATAGGTCTAATCTTACTAACTGTACTAAACATAAAACTAGTTCTTGATATACCCTTTTAAAATAATATAAAAAGATCGGACAAAGAACAGGTCTAATCTTACTAACTGTACTAAACATCAAACTAGTACTTGATATACCCTTTTAAATAAATATAAAAAGATCGGACAGGGAACAGGTCTAATCTTACTAACTGTACTAAACATAAAACTAGTACTTGCTATACAGTTTTAAAGTTACACGTCTAATCTTACTAACTTTAATAAACATAAAACTAGAATTTGCTATACAGTTTTAAAGTTACCAGTCTAATCTTACTGACAGTACTAAACATAACTAGTATTTGCTTTACAGTTTTAAAGTTACACGTCTAATCTTAATAACTGTACTAAACAAAAAACTAGTATTTGTTATACAGTTTTAAAGTTACACGTCTAATCTTACTAACTGCACTCAACATAACACTAGTATTTGCTATATAGTTTTAAAGATACACGTTCAATCTTACTAACTGTAATACACATAAATCTAGTATTTGCTATACAGTTTTAAAGTTACACGTCTAATCTTACTTGTACTAAACATAAAACTAGTATTTGCTATACATATTTAAAGTTACACGTCTAATCTTACTAACTGTACTAAACATAAAACTAGTATTTGCTATACAGTTTTAAAGTTACACGTCTAATCTTACTAATTGTACTAAACATAAAACTAGTACTTGCTATACATCTTTAAAGTTACACATCTAATCTTACTAACTGTACTAAACATAAAACTAGCACTTGCTAAACAATTCTAAAGTTACACGTCTAATCTTACTAACTGTACTAAACAAAAAACTAGTATTTGCTCTACAGTTTTAAAGTTACACGTCTAATCTTACTAATTGTACAAAACATAAAACTAGTATTTGTTATACATCTTTAAAGTTACACATATAATCTTACTAACTGTACTAAACATAAAACTAGTATTTGCTATACATCTTTAAAGTTACACATCTAATCTTACTAACTGTACTAAACATAAAACTAGCACTTGCTAAACAATTCTAAAGTTACACGTCTAATCTTACTAACTGTACTTAACATAAAACTAGCACTTGCTATACAATTCTAAAGTTACACGTCTAATCTTAATAACTGTAATAAACACAAAATTAGTATTTGCTATACCGTTTTAAAGTTTCGCGTCCAATCTTACTAACAGTACTAAACATAAAACTAGTATTTGCTATACAGTTTTAAAGTTACACGTCTAATCTTACTAACTTTAATAAACATAAAACTAGTAATTGTTATACAGTTTAAAAATTACACGTCTATTCTTACTAACTGTACTAAACATAATACTAGTATTTGCTATACAGTTTTAAAGTTACAAGTCTAATCTTACTAACTGTACTAAACATAAAACTAGTACTTGCTATACAGTTTTAAAGTTACACGTCTAATCTTACTAACTGTAATGAAAATAAAACTAGTATTTGCTATACAGTTTTAAAGTTACAAATCTAATCTTACTAACTGTACTAAACATAAAACTAATACTTGCTATACAGTTTTAAAGTTACACGTCTAATCTTACTAACTGTACTAAACATAAAACTAGCACTTGCTATACAATTCTAAAGTTACACGTCTAATCTGACTAACTGTACTAAACATAAAACTAGTATTTGCTATACAGTTTTAAAGTTACACGTCTAATCTTACTAATTGTACTAAACATAAAACTAGTACTTGCTATACATATTTAAAGTTACACGTCTAATCTTACTAAGTGTACTAAACATAAAACTAGCACTTGCTATACAATTCTAAAGTTACACGTCTAATCTTAATAACTGTAATAAACAAAATATTAGTATTTGCTATACCGTTTTAAAGTTTCGCGTTCAATCTTACTAACTGTACTAAACATAAAACTAGTATTTGCTATACAGTTTTAAAGTTACACGTCTAATCTTACTAACTGTACTAAACATAAAACCAGTACTTGATATAAAGTTTCATAGTTAGACGTCTAATCTTACTGACTGTACTAAACATAAAATTAGTACTTGCTATACAGTTTTAAAGTTACACGTCTAATCTTATTAACTGTAATGAACATAAAACTAGTACTTGATATACAGTTTCATAGTTAAACGTCAAATCTTACTGACTGTACTCAACATAAAACTAGTACTTGCTATACAGTTTTAAAGTTACACGACTAATCGTAGTAACTGTAATAAACATAAAACTAGTACTTGATTTACAGTTTCATAGTTAGACGTCTAATCTTACTAACTGAATTAAACATAGAACTAGTATTAGATATGCAGTTCTAAAGTTACACCCTTAATCTTACTAACTGTACTAAACATAAAATTAGTATTAGATATGTAGTTCTAAAGTTACACGCCTAATCTTACTAACTGTACTAAACATACAACTAGTATTAGATATGCAGTTCTAAAGTTACACGCCTAATCATACTAACTGTAATAAACATACAACTAGTATTAGATATGCAGTTCTAAAGTTACACGCCTAATCTTACTAACTGTACATAACATAAAACTAGTGCTCGATATACCCTATTAAAGTTACACTGTCTAATCGTACTAACTGTTCTAAACATAAAACTAGTACTTGCTATACAGTTATAAAGTTACACGTCTAATCTTATTAACAGTAATAAACATAAAATTAGTACTTGATATACCCTTTTAAAGTTACAAGTCTAATCTTACTAACTGTACTAAACATAAAACTAGTATTTGTTATACAGTTTTAAAGTTACTCGTCTAATCTTACTAACTGCACTCAACATAAAACTAGTATTTGCTATACAGTTTTAAAGATACACGTCTAATCTTACTAACTGTAATACACATAAAACTAGTATTTGCTATACCGTTTTAAAGTTTCACGTCAATCTTACTAACTGTACTAAACATAAAACTAGTACTTGATATACAGTTTCATAGTTAGACGTCTAATCCTACTAACTGTATTAAACATAAAACTAGTATTAGATATGCAGTTCTAAAGTTACACGCCTAATCTTACTAACTGTAATAAACATAAAACTAGTATTAGATATGCAGTTCTAAAGTTACACGCCTAATCTTACTAACTGCACTAAACATAAAACTAGTATTAGATATGCAGTTCTAAAGTTACAAGCCTAATCTTACTAACTGTACTACACATAGAACTAGTATTAAATATGCAGTTCTAAAGTTAAACGAAACGCCTAATCTTACTAACTGTACTAAACATAAAACTAGTATTAGATATGCAGTTCTAAAGTTACACGCCTAATCTTACTAACTGTACTAAACATAAAACTAGTATTAGATATGCAGTTCTAAAGTTACACGCCTAATCTTACTAACTGTACTAAACATAAAACTAGTATTAGATATGCAGTTCTAAAGTAACACGCCTAATCTTACTAACTGTACTAAACATAAAACTAGTATTAGATATGCAGTTCTAAAATTAGATGCCTAATCCTACCAAATGTACTAAACATAAAACTAGTATTAGATATGCAGTTCTAAAGTTACACGCCTAATCTTACTAACTGTAATAAACATAAAACTAGTATTAGATATGCAGTTCTAAAGTTACACGCCTAATCATACTAACTGAACAAAACATAAAACTAGTATTAGATATGCAGTTCGAAAGTTACACGCCTAATCTGACTAACTGTAATAAACATAAAACTAGTATTAGATATGCAGTTCTAAAGTTACACGCCTAATCTTACTAACTGTAATAAACATAAAACTAGTATTAGATATGCAGTTCTAAAGTTACACGCCTAATCTTACTAACTGTACTAAACATAAAACTGGTACTTGCTATACAGTTATAAAGTTACATATCACTCGCACATATCACTCGGTGCACTACTTTCAAGGCTGGTGTAAGCGATAAGCAAAATAAACTGCCTACCATGTACTGGATTCCTAAATTACATAAAAATCCATATAAGGCTCGCTTTATTTCTAATTCTAGTGCCTGCACGACAACAAACATCTCCAAACTTTTAACTTCTTGTCTTACTGCCGTTAAAGATCACGTTAAACTATATTGTGATAAAACTTATGAAAACTCTGGGATTAATTTATTTTGGTCTATAAAAAATTCAGGAGACGTTCTTGATAAAATTTTCAATAAAGGTCAAGTTTCATCATTAAGTACCTATGACTTCTCTACACTATATACAACCTTACCACATCATCTTATTAAAGACAAGCTAATTTCTCTTATTCAAAAAACATTCGCTAGAGAAAATACTACATTTTTGGCATGTAATAATATTAAAGCGTTTTTCACTAACGGCAGTTTAGACAATTATACTATGTGGACTTGCTATGAAGTTTGTGAAGCACTCATCTTCCTATTAGATAATATTTTCGTCAGGTATGGTACCACCGTTTACAGACAAATTGTTGGTATCGCTATGGGTACGAACTGTGCACCACTTGTCGCAGATTTGTTTTTATTTTGCTATGAAAGGGATTTCATGTTGAGTCTTTCACCAGATATCCGGGCAGATGTTATTGAAGCTTTTAATGACACCTCTCGGTATCTGAATGACATACTGAACATTGACAACCCTTTCTTTCCAACTATGGTTCATAATATTTATCCTAAAGAACTTCGGCTTAATAAAGAAAATATATCTGATAATAACGCTTCTTTCCTTGATTTAGATCTCTCGATTGAAAATGGTAAAATAATTAGCAAAATCTATGACAAGAGAGATGATTTTAATTTTGACATTGTTAATTATCCCCACTTGGATGGGGATGTTCCCCGAGCAACTTATTATGGGGTGTATCTGTCTCAACTTATTCGTTTTTCTAGAGCTTGTACTCGAGTTGAGGACTTAAATATTCGTAATCTTTGTATAACTAAAAAGTTACTCAATCAGGGTTACCGTTACCAAAAAATTCGTAAAACCTTTGCAAAATTTTATTATCGTAACCCTGATCTTCTTTCCAAATATAAATGTAATTTAAGGACTCTTCTGCGACAAGGACTATCACAACCTGACTTCTATGGTGATGTGATTTATAAACTTCGTAAGATTCTTGGTCATGATCACTTTCATACTATATTTGTTAAACTTGTTAAAAAGTTTATCAAAAGAGGTTATGACCCTATCATTTTGCAACGTACTGCATGCTTGGTGGTGGACCCTTTTACAGTTCGCCACTATGCTTTCCTCTTTAATTGTACGATGACCGGACAGGCTGTGGACCCTGTGATGACGCCTACCTAAAGCCCATTTGGACGGTGGCGTTTGATGTTTGTCCATGATCTTTCTTGTCGTGCCCTTAATGGTTTATTCTCTTACTGCTCTGGCTTCTGCAAAGTCATTGAGTACCTTCATTGTGGCTTTCTAGGCTATTTTTTTTTTTTGTATTATATTTACACGAGCATATTTGTGTTTTACTTATATTGCCTATTTATGCTGCCTTGTTGGTTAGAGATTAGATCATGGCGGGGATTTCTTTATTTACACTGTCCTGTTTTAATGGGATGACAGTAGGGTAAGTGTGAGGTTTGGTGCACCCTAGAACCGGTTTAAACCCCCAGTGGCCTACTTTGCCACTGACCGTTCCAAGGCGGTAGCCCTATTGTCAACCCTTTAGTGTTTGTGATGTCGTTTGCATTTTTTATTACTTTTGTCTTTTCGTTTGTCTGTTTGCGTGTTTGTTTTTGTGTTTTGTGGTTGACTGTCGTCCTTGAATGCTGTTTTCCCTTTCCGATATTTTTATCCTTTTTTACACGTCTAATCTTATTAACAGTAATAAACATGAAATTAGTACTTGATATACCCTTTTAAAGTTACAAGTCTAATCTTACTAACTGTACTAAACATAAAATAAGTATTTGCTATACAGTTTTAAAGTTACACGTCTAATCTTACTAACTGCACTCAACATAAAACTAGTATTTGCTATACAGTTTTAAAGATACACGTCTAATCTTACTAACTGTAATACACATAAAACTAGTATTTGCTATACAGTTTTAAAGTTACACGTCTAATCTTACTAACTATACTAAACATAAAACTAGTACTTGCTATACATATTTAAAGTTACATGTCTAATCTTACTAACTGTACTAAACATAAAACTAGTATTAGATATGCATTTCTAAAGTTACACGCCTAATCTTACAAACTGTACTAAACACAAAACTAGTATTTGCTATATCGTTTTAAAGTTTCACGTCCAATCTTACTAATCTTACTAACTGTATTAAACATAAAACTAGTATTAGATATGCAGTTCTAAAGTTACACGCCTAATCTTACTAACTGTAATAAACATAAAACTAGTATTAGATATGCAGTTCTAAAGTTACACGCCTAATCTTACTAACTGTACTAAACATAAAACTAGTACTTGCTATACAGTTATAAAGTTACACGTCTAATCTTATTAACAGTACTAAACATAAAATTAGTACTTGATATAACCTTTTAAAGTTACAAGTCTAATCTTACTAACTGTACTGAACATAAAACTAGTATTTGCTATACAGTTTTAAAGTTACACGTCTAATCTTACTAACTGCACTCAACATAAAACTAGTATTTGCTATACAGTTTTAAAGATACACGTCTAATCTTACTAACTGTAATACACATAAAACTAGTATATGCTATACAATTTTAAAGTTACACGTCTAATCTTACAAACTGTACTAAACATAAAACTAGTTCTTGCTATACATATTTAAAGTTACACGTCTAATCTTACTAACTGTACTAAACATACAACTAGTATTAGATATGCATTTCTAAAGTTACAAGCCTAATCTTACTGACTATACTAAACATAAAACTAGTATTTGCTATACCGTTTTAAAGTTTCACGTCCAATCTTACTAACTGTACTAAACATAAAACTAGTACTTGATATACAGTTTCATAGTTAGACGTCTAATCTTACTAACTGTATTAAAAATAAAACTAGTATTAGATATGCAGTTCTAAAGTTACACGCCTAATCTTTCTAACTGTAATAAACATAAAACTAGTATTAGATATGCAGTTCTAAAGTTACACGCCTAATCTTACTAACTGTAATAAACATAAAACTAGTATTAAATATGCAGTTCTAAAGTTAAACGCCTAATCTTACTAACTGTACTAAACATAAAACTAGTATTAGATATGCAGTTCTAAAGTTACACGCCTAATCTTACTAACTGTACTAAACATAAAACTAGTAATAGATATGCAGTTCTAAAGTTACAGGCCTAATCATACTAACTGTACTAAACATAAAACTAGTATTAGATATGCAGTTCTAAAGTTACACGCCTAATCTTACTAACTGTAATAAACATAAAACTAGTATTAGATATGCAGTTCTAAAGTTACACGCCTAATCTTACTAACTGTACTAAACATAAAACTAGTATTAGATATGCAGTTCTAAAGTTACACGCCTAATCTTACTAACTGTACTAAACATAAAACCAGTACTTGCTATACAGTTATAAAGTTACACGTCTAATCTTATTAACAGTAATAAACACAAAATTATTACTTGATATACCCTTTTAAAGATACAAGTCTAATCTTACTAACTGTACTAAACATAAAACTAGTATTTGCTATACAGTTTTAAAGTTACACGTCTAATCTTACTAACTGCACTCAACATAAAACTAGTATTTTCTATACAGATTTAAAGTTACAACTCTAATCTTACTAACTGTAATACACATAAAACTAGTATTTACTATACAGTTTTAAAGTTACACGTCAAAGCTTACTAACTGTACTAAACATAAAACTAGTACTTGCTATACATATTTAAAGTCACACGTCTAATCTTACTAACTGTATCAAACATAAAACTAGTATTAGATATGCATTTCTAAAGTTACACGCCTAATCTTACTAACTGTACTAAACACAACACTAGTATTTGCTATACCGTTTTAAAGTTTCACGTCCAATCTTACTAACTGTACTAAACATAAAACTAGTACTTGATATACAGTTTCATAGTTAGACGTCTAATCTTACTAACTGTATTAAACATAAAACTAGCATTAGATATGCAGTTCTAAAGTTACACGCCTAATCTTACTAACTGTAATAAACATAAAACTAGTATTAGATATGCAGTTCTGAAGTTACACGCATAATCTTACTAACTGTAAAAAACTTAAAACTAGTATTAAATATGCAGTTCTAAAGTTAAACGCCTAATCTTACTAACTGTACTAAACATAAAACTTGTATTAGATATGCAGTTCTAAAGTTACACGTCTAATCTTACTAACTGTACTAAACATAACACTAGTATTATATATCAGTTCTAAAGTTACACGCCTAATCTTACTAACTGTACTAAATATAAAACTAGTATTAGATATGCAGTTCTAAAGTTACACGCCTAATCTTACTAACTGTACTAAACATAAAACTAGTATTAGATATGCAGTTCTAAAGTTAGACGCTTAATCTTACTAAATGAACTAAAAATAAAACATGTATTAGATATGCAGTTCTAAAGTTACACGCCTAATCTTACTAACTGTACTAAACATAAAACTAGTATTAGATATGCAGTTCTAAAGTTACGCGACTAATCTTACTAACTGTACTAAACATAAAATTAGTATTAGATATGCAGTTCTAAAGTTACACGCCTAATCATAATAACTGTACTAAACATAAAACTAGTATTAGATATGCAGTTCTAAAGTTACACGCCTAATCTTACTTACTGTAATAAAAATAAAAACAGTATTAGATATGCAGTTCTAAAGTTACACGCCTAATCTTACTAACTGTACTAAACATAAAACTAGTATTAGATATGCAGTTCTAAAGTTACATGCCTAATCCTACTAACTGTAATAAACATAAAACTAGTTTTAGATATGCAGTTCTAAAGTTACACGCCTAATCCTACTAACTGTACTAAACATAAAACTAGTATTAGATATGCAGTTCTAAAGTTACACGCCTAATCTTACTAACTGTACTAAACATAAAACTAGTATTATATATGCAGTTCTAAAGTTAGACGCCTAATCTTACTAAATGTACTAAAAATAAAACTTGTATTAGATATGCAGTTCTAAAGTTACACGCCTAATCTTACTAACTGTACTAAACATAAAACTAGTATTAGATATGCAGTTCTAAAGTTACGCGCCTAATCTTACTAACTGTACTAAACATAAAATTAGTATTAGATATGCAGTTCTAAAGTTACACGCCTAATCATAATAACTGTACTAAACATAAAACTAGTATTAGATATGCAGTTCTAAAGTTACACGCCTAATCTTACTAACTGTAATAAACATAAAACTAGTATTAGATATGCAGTTCTAAAGTTACACGCCTAATCTTACTAACTGTAATAAACATAAAACTAGTATTAGATATGCAGTTCTAAAGGTACACGCCTAATCTTACTAACTGTACTAAACATAAAACTAGTATTAGATATGCAGTTCTAAAGTTACACGCCTAATCCTACTAACTGTAATAAACATAAAACTGGTATTAGATATGCAGTTCTAAAGTTACACGCCTAATCTTACTAACTGTACTAAACATAAAACTGGTATTAGATATGCAGTCCTAAAGTTACACGCCTAATCCTACTAACTGTAATAAACATAAAACTAGTATTAGATATGCAGTTCTAAAGTTACACGCCTTATCTTACTAACTGTACTAAACAGAAAACTAGTATTAGATATGCAGTTCTAAAGTTACACGCCTAATCTTACTAACTGTACTAAACATAAAACTAGTATTAGATATGCAGTTCTAAAGTTACACGCCTAATCTTACTAACTGTACTAAACATAAAACTAGTATTAGATATGCAGTTCTAAAGTTACACGCCTAATCTTACTAACTGTAATAAACATAAAACTCGTATTAGATATGCAGTTCTAAAGTTACACGCCTAATCTTACTAACTGTACTAAACATAAAACTAGTATTAGATATGCAGTTCTAAAGTTACACGCCTAATCTTACTAACTGTACTAAACATAAAACTAGTATTAGATATGCAGTTCTAAAGTTACACGCCTAATCTTACTAACTGTACTAAACATAAAACTAGTATTAGATATGCAGTTCTAAAGTTACACGCCTAATCTTACTAACTGTACTAAACATAAAACTAGTATTAGATATGCAGTTCTAAAGTTACACGCCTAATCTTACTGACTGTAATAAACATAAAACTAGTACTTGATATACAGTTTCATAGTTACACGCCTAATCTTACTAACTGTACTAAACATAAAACTAGTATTAGATATGCAGTTCTAAAGTTACACGCCTAATCTTACTAACTGTACTAAACATAAAACTAGTATTAGATATGCAGTTCTAAAGTTACACGCCTACTCTTACTAACTGTACTAAACATAAAACTAGTTTTAGATATGCAGTTCTAAAGTTACACGCCTAATCTTACTAACTGTACTAAACATAAAACTAGTATTAGATATGCAGTTCTAAAGTTACACGCCTAATCTTACTGACTGTAATAAACATAAAACTAGTACTTGATATACAGTTTCATAGTTACACGTCTAATCTTAATAACTGTACTAAACATAAAACTAGTATTAGATATGCAGTTCTAAAGTTACACGCCTAATCTTACTAACTGTACTTAACATAAAACTAGTATTAGATATGCAGTTCTAAAGTTACACGCCTAATCTTACTAACTGTATTAAACATAAAACTAGCATTAGATATGCAGTTCTAAAGTTACACGCCTAATCTTACTAACTGTAATAAACATAAAACTAGTATTAGATATGCAGTTCTGAAGTTACACGCCTAATCTTACTAACTGTAAAAAACTTAAAACTAGTATTAAATATGCAGTTCTAAAGTTAAACGCCTAATCTTACTAACTGTACTAAACATAAAACTTGTATTAGATATGCAGTTCTAAAGTTACACGTCTAATCTTACTAACTGTACTAAACATAACACTAGTATTATATATCAGTTCTAAAGTTACACGCCTAATCTTACTAACTGTACTAAATATAAAACTAGTATTAGATATGCAGTTCTAAAGTTACACGCCTAATCTTACTAACTGTACTAAACATAAAACTAGTATTAGATATGCAGTTCTAAAGTTAGACGCCTAATCTTACTAAATGTACTAAAAATAAAATTTGTATTAGATATGCAGTTCTAAAGTTACACGCCTAATCTTACTAACTGTACTAAACATAAAACTAGTATTAGATATGCAGTTCTAAAGTTACGCGCCTAATCTTACTAACTGTACTAAACATAAAATTAGTATTAGATATGCAGTTCTAAAGTTACACGCCTAATCATAATAACTGTACTAAACATAAAACTAGTATTAGATATGCAGTTCTAAAGTTAAACGCCTAATCTTACTAACTGTAATAAACATAAAACTAGTATTAGATATGCAGTTCTAAAGTTACACGCCTAATCTTACTAACTGTACTAAACATAAAACTAGTATTAGATATGCAGTTCTAAAGTTACACGCCTAATCCTACTAACTGTAATAAACATAAAACTAGTTTTAGATATGCAGTTCTAAAGTTACACGCCTAATCTTACTAACTGTACTAAACATAAAACTAGTATTAGATATGCAGTTCTAAAGTTACACGCCTAATCTTACTAACTGTACTAAACATAAAACTAGTGTTAGATATGCAGTTCTAAAGTAACACGCCTAATCTTACTAACTGTAATAAACATAAAAGTAGTATTAGATATGCAGTTCTAAAGTTACACGCATAATCTTACTAACTGTACTAAACATAAAACTAGTATTATATATGCAGTTCTAAAGTTAGACGCCTAATCTTACTAAATGTACTAAAAATAAAACTTGTATTAGATATGCAGTTCTAAAGTTACACGCCTAATCTTACTAACTGTACTAAACATAAAACTAGTATTAGATATGCAGTTCTAAAGTTACGCGCCTAATCTTACTAACTGTACTAAACATAAAATTAGTATTAGATATGCAGTTCTAAAGTTACACGCCTAATCATAATAACTGTACTAAACATAAAACTAGTAATAGATATGCAGTTCTAAAGTTACACGCCTAATCTTACTAACTGTAATAAACATAAAACTAGTATTAGATATGCAGTTCTAAAGGTACACGCCTAATCTTACTAACTGTACTAAACATAAAACTAGTATTAGATATGCAGTTCTAAAGTTACACGCCTAATCCTACTTACTGTAATAAACATAAAACTAGTATTAGATATGCAGTTCTAAAGTTACACGCCTAATCTTACTAACTGTACTAAACATAAAACTAGTATTAGATATGCAGTTCTAAAGTTACACGCCTAATCCTACTAACTGTAATAAACATAAAACTAGTATTAGATATGCAGTTCTAAAGTTACACGCCTAATCTTACTAACCGTACTAAACATAAAACTAGTATTAGATATGCAGTTCTAAAGTTACACGCCTAATCTTACTAACTTTACTAAACATAAAACTAGTATTAGATATGCAGTTCTAAAGTTACACGCCTAATCTTACTAACTGTAATAAACATAAAACTAGTATTAGATATGCAGTTCTAAAGTTACACGCCTAATCTTACTAACTGTACTAAACATAAAACTAGTATTAGATATGCAGTTCCAAAGTTACACGCCTAATCTTACTAACTGTAATAAACATAAAACTAGTATTAGATATGCAGTTCTAAAGTTACACGCCTAATCTTACTAACTGTACTAAACATAAAACTAGTATTAGATATGCAGTTCTAAAGTTACACGCCTAATCTTACTAACTGTAACAAACATAAAACTAGTATTAAATATGCAGTTCTAAAGTTACACGCCTAATCTTACTAACTGTACTAAACATAAAACTAGTATTAGATATGCAGTTCTAAAGTTACACGCCTAATCTTACTAACTGTACTAAACATAAAACTAGTATTAGATATGCAGTTCTAAAGTTACACGCCTAATCTTACTAACTGTACTAAACATAAAACTAGTATTAGATATGCAGTTCTAAAGTTACACGCCTACTCTTACTAACTGTACTAAACATAAAACTAGTTTTAGATATGCAGTTCTAAAGTTACACGCCTAATCTTACTAACTGTACTAAACATAAAACTAGTATTAGATATGTAGTTCTAAAGTTACACGCCTAATCTTACTGACTGTAATAAACATAAAACTAGTACTTGATATACAGTTTCATAGTTACACGTCTAATCTTAATAACTGTACTAAACATAAAACTAGTATTAGATATGCAGTTCTAAAGTTACACGCCTTATCTTACTAACTGTACTAATCATAAAACTAGTATTAGATATGCAGTTCTAAAGTTACACGCCTAATCTTACTAACTGTACTAAACATAAAACTAGTATTAGATATGCAGTTCTAAAGTTACACGCCTAATCTTACTAACTGTAATAAACATAAAACTAGTATTAGATATGCAGTTCTAAAGTTACACGCCTAATCTTACTAACTGTACTAAACATAAAACTAGTATTAGATATGCAGTTCTAAAGTTACACGCCTAATCTTACTAACTGTACTAAACATAAAACTAGTATTAGATATGCAGTTCTAAAGTTACACGCCTAATCTTACTAACTGTACTAAACATAAAACTAGTATTAGATATGCAGTTCTAAAGTTACACGGCTAATCTTACTAACTGTACTAAACATAAAACTAGTATTAGATATGCAGTTCTAAAGTTACACGCCTAATCTTACTAACTGTACTAAACATAAAACTAGTATTAGATATGCAGTTCTAAAGTTACACGCCTAATCTTACTAACTGTACTAAACATAAAACTAGTATTAGATATGCAGTTCTAAAGTTACACGCCTAATCTTACTAACTGTACTAAACATAAAACTAGTTTTAGATATGCAGTTCTAAAGTTACACGCCTAATCTTACTGACTGTAATAAACATAAAACTAGTATTAGATATGCAGTTCTAAAGTTACACGCCTAATCTTACTAACTGTAATAAACATAAAACTAGTTTTAGATATGCAGTTCTAAAGTTACACGCCTAATCTTACTAAATGTACTAAACATAAAACTAGTTTTAGATATGCAGTTCTAAAGTTACACGCCTAATCTTACTAACTGTACTAAACATAAAACTAGTATTATATATGCAGTTCTAAAGTTACACGCCTAATCTTACTGACTGTAATAAACATAAAACTAGTACTTGATATACAGTTTCATAGTTACACGTCTAATCTTAATAACTGTACTGAGCATAAAACTAGTATTTTTTTATTATTATTATTATTATTATCGAATAGATTTTGTATTATTATTATTATTATTATCAAATAGAATATAACCACATAGCGAGAGATTCCGTGACCACACGCGTGTAATTGATGGCAAAGTGTATCATAAACAACCTAACATTCAGACACTATTGTCTGGTATTACAAAACGGATGTAGATCTAATTTTTAAAATACCATATAACGTTCCGATATTATCTCATGGCGTACCGGTATGGTATGATATTCCCTGATAATATGTAAAGGTGAGTGGAGAGCGGATGTGTCTCCATTCATATCATATAAGAAGATATTGCCAATCAACCTTTGATGTATTAGTGACTGTGTCGGGAGTACATAACGACTAATCTTAACTCTTTCGGCGCCAAATTGTTCACAGAAGGCATTTCTCATTTGATAAAATCATTTGAAAAATATTACCTATTTTAATAAATACCTTGTAATTCTTTAAATTATGGATCAATCTTGTTCAAACTTGGACTGCTTTTAAAAAATTAAATGCTGATATTAAAAAAGTAATTTAAAGTCAATGTCATTATTTTAATGTACCTATGTTATACATATGTGTACCTAATGTTGTACCTACGATGTAGGCGACAATGGTATTTTGCCTATACGTCGCATTATGCGACAATGACTCCGAAAGAGTTAAATGGTTAATGTCATTGAATACATGTACCCGACATCTAAAGCTGAACATCTCCGAACCATCTGAATATAGACACGAACAGTTATGTTCAGTTCTGCGTCAAATATGAGTCATGCCACTTATTTGATCATGTCTGTCGGTTATGTATATCAATATCCGAATATAAGAACATGAAGAGATATTTCATCATCACTAACTTGCATACATACATGCAAATAGTATGTAGTGTGTACAACTCGACATGCTCAACCAAGGGTATTTATACTAATTGTAATACACGCTCAGTCTAGCACATAGCTAATCGGTGAGATAACACTTGTATTTAACTTACATTGGGATTAAAATGAACACAACACTGTCGGAATACACAATATGTCTTATTAGGTGATAATAACACCTCATCAAGCGCTTTTTCGGTGTCTTGTGTCTATAAACTATAAACTATAATCTGAAATCATATTCATATTATTTTATTAATTGAAATAACGCACATCAGTTACATGGACGAGTAATTCGACGTCAGAATAAATGGCATATACTCCATACTATTTGATTTGTTATACACTAAAGACTTAAATTAAGAAATGGTTACTTATTCATCAATTCTTCAAGGCTGTTATAACACTTGAGTCGGTCACTTATATCATATCGATTACCCGACAATCATTACCTGTGACGGCTTATATCAAATACAGGACGAAACAGTGTCGTCTTCTCAGTTGGATGGGAAGTGTGTTTGAAGACAATAGACTAATTAAGTGTGTAAACATATACTTCTTATACAATTAAGAAGGATTTTGCCGGGATTTAATTATAAATTGAACGTTATTCACTCGGTTCTTTATATATATATTCTGTAAACAAGTAATAATAAATATGTTGCTTTTTTTCAATTTGACATGATTTGGAGTCTTAAGCAACGCCAGTCATATAAACTGTGTTCATTTTACAAATGACTCTAAAATCTAAATGACAAAAGAGATGACCTAGCATTTGTTATGATATTAAGGTCAGTCGAAATAAACGAACAATCATATGACGATAATGCAAGAACGTCGCTGATCTCCCGTTGATATTTATGAATCTTGAGTTGACAGAAATACATACCATTAGTTCATAATTGAATTTCGCTACTTTACAAACAAAATGTTTCCTCTTTAATATCGTTTATGCACACGGTGTTGAATAACGCTATGTACATTCCTGAAAAACAGCTTGAGCTGCTATGTTACTTGTTGACAGAAAGGCAAACATATCCCGTTTACATTTTCGGTCGTGACGAACATAAACTATTATAAAAACGGTTTACGATCCCAACTCAAGAATACAACAACAAGGCGAGTATTGACTGCTGTATTTGTTTACTAGTTATTTAAATGTAAACAGAGTGAGTATAAAGAAGCGTTTACACATTTAACTGTTCCATTAAACAAAACATCTATGTACACAATGAATGTTATTTAGCCTATGATGATGTAAATAGGGGATATTAAATGAATTGTCATTTATTATTGAATTTATTAAATTCGTCCTTCTAAAATCGATAAAAACGAGCCTCTGGCGAGCTTTTATCGATTTTAGAAGACGAGTAATAATAAATGACCACGAATATGAATCTCTGTCCTTTTTTTTTACATAAAAAGGAAAATGAAGGAAATATCCTCAATTATACAGTTTGATATTTTATATTCGATCTCCATGTCAGCAAAATTGTGTGTACAGTATTTTTACAGCGAAAATGTCAAAATACATGTAACTCCAAAATATGTGTAATTTATAGAAATTATAATAAAAAAATAATTAGAACCCAGATCTATATATA
Organism: Cyrtodaria siliqua; assembly: GCA_037043455.1. Lineage (NCBI taxonomy): Eukaryota > Metazoa > Mollusca > Bivalvia > Adapedonta > Hiatellidae > Cyrtodaria > Cyrtodaria siliqua. The sequence continues at coordinate 77,828 of JAWPHD010004014.1, forward strand.
TTTACTTGTTTTTGAAAGAAATGTCATAGAATCTTGTCATATATAAAATTTAACAAAAATTGAATATTATAACAAACGTTTTTTATATATTGAATCTTTTTTTTCTTGTAAAGAAAAAGGTAGGATACGGTCCATATATATATATATACCTTTAACAGTATTTTTAAAGTAAAAAGACGAATGAGGATTACAATTATTTGTGTATGTTTTATAAGATGTGTATGTATATAGGTAATCGAAAGTAATCTTTGTTTTTCAATAAATGTAATGTAATGAAAAACAATGGTGAAAATGTTCAGTGACTCTATTTTTCCTTTTTTTAGTGACATTTTGGAGTTAGAATGTCATCTTCAAAGACGTCTAGTACCAAAGAACCTTTAAGTATCAATCTCAGCACTGCGTCCTTTCCAAGCCAACCCAACAATTGAAAAAAAAAAATCTTATTTTTAAATCAAAAGGATAAATTCTACTCCCAGTGGCAGAGCTACATGGAAACAGAGTTGTGGATAACTTCCCGACGCCTTCGCTCAATGCGTTTAAAAGCGTTTAAACAAACATTGGTTACGACACTCCACTAAATTTTCTCCAAGTTTTATATATATTCTTAAACTTGAAAATGTCAAAACGTGCCAAGCCAACAACCTTAAGTTAGTTACTCAAACTGGATAAATCCCCATTTAGGCTGTGCCTTTCTCATATTAGGATACATAATTATTGGCTATAACGTTGATACAATGCATGCTATTTTCAATTGATCAATCATACAAGTTATATATTAAGGTGTTCGGTGTTGAGCAGTCATCGACATTGTAGACACTCAATAGAGTAACTTCAGCAGGCAGTCGTCGCGATGGACGCGCGATGATAGTATTGTACTGACATTTGTTCTTGATTATAAGTTTTTGTTATGCCGTTTTAAATGGATCTTTAGCCAGGTAGATACGAAGGAAGGTTTATCCATGCCATCACTATTATAGCTTCACCCTACATATGATATATACTCTTGTCGTCACTAAGATAATATGTCATTAAATCAATCCATTTACTACTTTGTATCACTCTAATTTTAAAGAACTATTATCATTTCTTATCTGTAAATATAATCCTTACATATTTGGTTATCAATTACGCGTTATCACAACATACAGCTTATGCACGATTCAGCATATTCCCTTCAATTTGAACGTTTAAACAACTAAAATGAATATAAATTATGTGTACACATTGACGTGAACTATTTGAAAAGCCACATATTCAATATGTTATACACACAAACATATAACGCATTTAAAAGTATAATGGCTTTTGTTGTACAAGTACGGAGTGAACTTACATAATACGAGTATATAGACATACATGATTGAGGGAAAGTCGTTCAAGAGGTTAGCTAAGACGGTCTAGAACATCATGTCCTAACTCATTCGTAAGAGTCATCCGTTTTTGCAATCTTCAGTCATTTCTCAACAACAGTCACCACTCAGCAAACAACCACTTCTCAAAAACAGTCACCACTAAGAAAACAGCCACTTCTCAACATTCATAGCTAAGTAAACAGTCACTTCTTATCATCCGTCACCACTAAGCAAAACGTCACTTCTAAACAACGATCACGACTAAACAAATAGTCACTTCTTATTTTCCGTCACCACTAAGCAAACACACACTTCTCAACAATAGTATTCACTCTGCAAACATCCAATTTTTAACATCCGTCACCACAAAGCAAACACCCACTTCTAAACAAAAGTCACCACTAAGCAAACAGTCACTTCATAAAAACTGTCACCACTAAGCAAACAATCACTTCTAAAAAACAGTCACCTATAAGCCAACATTCATTTATCACCAGCAATCACCACTAAGTAAACATCAACGTCTAAACAATAGTCACCACTAAGCAATTAGTCACTTCTGAACGACATTCACAACTAAGCAAACAGTCACTTCTCAACAACATCACCTCCTCTAAGCCAACGGCCACTTCTCAGCAACAATAACCACTAAGCAAACATCAACCTCTCAACAACAGTCAACACTAAGTAAAAATTCACATTTTAACAACAGTCACCACTAAGCAAACAGTCACATAATAACAACAGTCACCACTAAGTAAACAGTCTTTTCTCAACAATAGTCAACACTAAGTAAAATGTCACATTTTAACAACTGTCACTTCTAAGCAAACATTCATTTATCAACAACATGCACCACTAAGTATTCAGCAACGTCTACACAACAGTCAGCAAAAGCAAAAAGTCACATCTTAACAACAGTCACCTATAAACAAATAGTCACTTCTCAGCAACAGTCATATCTAAACAAAGAGTGACTTCTCAACAACATCACCTCTAAGCAAACAGTCACTTCTCAGCAACAATCACCACTATGCAAACATTTACATCTCAACAACAGTCAATACTAAGTAAAATGTCACTTCTTAACAACAGTCACGACTAAGCAAACAGACACATAATAACAACAGTCACCACTAAGAAAACAGCCTCTTCTCAAAAACAGTCAACACTAAGTAAAATGTCACTTCTTAACAACAGTCACCACTAAGCAAACAGTCACATAATAATAACAGTCACCAGAAAGTAAACATTCAATTCTCAACAACAGTTACCTCTAAGAAAACAGTAACTTTTAAACAACAATCAACACTAAGCAAACAGTCACTTCTCAGCAACTCTCACCTCTAAGCAGACATTTACTTCTTAACAACAGTCACCGCTAAGTAAACAACCACGTCTCAACAGCAGAAAACACTAAGTAAAAAGTCACTTCTTAACAACAGTCAACTATACGCAAACAGTCACTTCTCCGCAACAGTCACCACTAAGCAAACAGTCACGTCTCAACAACATCACCTCTAAGCAAACAGCCACTTCTCAGCAACAGTCACCACTAAGCAAACAGTCAAATTTGAAAAACAGTCAACACTAAGTAAAAAAATACTTCTTAACAACATTCACCACTAAGCAAGCATCAACCTCTCAACAATAATAACAGTCGCCACTAAGTAAACAGCCTCTTCTCAACAACAGTCAACACTAAGTAAAAAGTCACATCTTAACAACAATCACCACTAATTAAACAGCCATTTAAAAAAAAAATCACCACTAAGCAAACAGTCACTTCTCAACATCTGTATCTTCGAAACAAACAACCACCTCTCAGCAACAGTCGCCACTAAGCAAAAAGTCAATTTATAAACAAACATCAACGTATCAACAATAAATCAACACTAAGTAAAATGTCACTTCTTAACAACATTAATCACTAAGCAAACAGCCACCTCTCAACAACAGTAAACACTAAGAAAAAGTCACTTCTTAATAACAGTCTTAGCTAAGTAAACATTCAATTCTTAACAACAGTCACCACTAAGCAAACTGTCACATAATAATAACAGTCACCAGAAAGTAAACATTCAATTCTCAACAACAGTAACCTCTAAGAAAACAGTAACTTTTAAACAACAATCAACACTAAGCAAACAGTCACTTCTCAGCAACTCTCACCTCTAAGCAGACATTCACTTCTTAACAACAGTCACCGCTAAGTAAACAACCACGTCTCAACAGCAGAAAACACTAAGCAAAAAGTCACTTCTTAACAACAGTCAACTATACGCAAACAGTCACTTCTCCGCAACAGTCACCACTAAGCAAACAGTCACTTCTCAACAACATCACCTCTAAGCAAACAGCCACTTCTCAGCAACAGTCACCACTAAGCAAACAGTCAAATTTGAAAAACAGTCAACACTAAGTAAAAAATTACTTCTTAATAACATTCACCACTAAGCAAGCATCAACCTCTCAACAATAATAACAGTCACCACTAAATAAACAGCCTCTTCTCAACAACAGTCAACACTAAGTAAAAAGTCACATCTTAACAACAATCACCACTAAGCAAACAGCCATTTAAAAAAAATCACCACTAAGCAAACAGTCACTTCTCAACATCTGTATCTTCGACACAAACTACCACTTCTCAGCAACAGTCGCCACTAAGCAAAAAGTCAATTTTTAAACAAACATCAACGTATCAACAATAAATCAACACTATGTATGTCACTTCTTAACAACATTAACCACTAAGCAAACAGCCACGTCTCAACAACAGTAAACAATAAGAAAAAGTCACTTCTTAATAACAGTCTTAGCTAAGTAAACATTTAATTCTTATCAACAATCAACACTAAGCAAACAGTCACTTCTCATAAACTGTAACCTCTAAGCAAACAGCCACTTCTCAGAAACAGTCACCAATAAGCAAACAATCACTTTTCAACAACATTCATTGCTAAGTAAAAAGTCACTTCTCAACACTAATCACCACTCAGCAAACAACCGCTTCTCAACAACATTCACTACTAAGTAAACAGCCACTTCTCAACAACAGTCAACACTAAGTAAAATGACACTTCTCAACAGCAGTCATCAATCAGCAAACAATCACTTCTCAACAACAGTCACCACTCAGCAAAGAACCACTTCTCAACGACAGACACCACTAAGCAATCAGTCACGTTTCAAAAACATTCACCACTTATTAAAAAGTAACTCCCCAACAACAGTCACCACTCAGCAAACAACCATTTTTCAACAACAGCGATAAGCAATCAACCACTGCTCAACAACATTCACAACAGAGTAAACAGTCACTATTTGTCAACCATCACCACTACGCAAATAGCCACTTCTCAACAACAATCACATTTAAGCAAACAATCACTTCTTATCATCCGTCATATCTAAGCAAACAACCACGTCTCAACAATAATGACCACTCAGCAAACAACCATTTCTCAACAACATTTATAACTAAGTAACTAATCACTTCTTATCCTCCGTCACCACTAAGCAAAAAAAAACTTCCCAACAACAGTCAGCACTAAGCAAACAGTCAAATCTTATCATCCATCACCAATGAGGAAACAACCACATCTCAACAACAGTCACCACTAAACAAATACCCAAATAACAACAACAGTCAACACCTTGTAAAAAGACACTTCTTAACCACTATAACCATTAAATAAAAAGTCACTTCTTAACAACAGTAATCTCTAAGCAAACAATCACTTGTCAACAACAGTCACCACTAAGAAAACATAAACTTCTCAAAAACAGTCAACACAAAGCAAACAGTCACTTCTCAACAACAGTCACCTCTATGCAAACAACCACTTCTCAGCAACAGTCAACAATAAGCAAACAGCCACTTCTCAACAACATTCACAACTACGTAAAAAGTCACTTCTCAACAACATTTACCACTAGGCAAACATCCACTTCTCAATAACAGTAACGGCTAAGCAAATATTCACTTATCACAGCAGTCACCTCCAAGCAAACAGCCACTTCTCAGCAACAGTCACCTCGAAGCAAACACAATTCTCAACAACAGTCACCTCTATGCAAACAGCCACTTCTCAGCAACAGTCAACACTAAGCAAACAGCCACTTCTCAACAACAGTCAACACTAAGCAAACAGCCACATCTCAACAACAGTCAACACTAAGTAAAATGACACTTCTTAACAACAGTCACCACTAACCAAACAGCCACTTCTCAACAACAGTCATATCTAAGCAAACAGTCACTTCTCAACAACAGAGACCTCTAAGCAAACAGTTAACTTCCGAACTACAATCATCAGTAAACAAACATCCACGTATCAACAACTGTCCACATTAACTAAAAAGTCACTTTTCAACAACAATCAATACTAAGAAAACAGCCACGTCTAAACAACAGTCATCACTAAGTAAAAATACACTTCTTAACAACATAGGCAACCATCCACTTCTCAACAACAGTTTCAACTAAGCAAACATTCACTTATCACAGCAGTCACCTCTAAGCAAACAGCCAATTTTCAACAACAGTCATCTCGAAGCAAACAGTAAACTTCTCAGCAACAGTCAACACTAAGCAGAGAGCCACTTCTCAAGAACAGTCAACACTAAGCAATCAGCCACTTCTCAACAAGAGTTAACAAAGCAAACAGCAACAACATCTCAACAAAAGTCAACACTAAGTAAAATGACATTACTTAAAAACAGTCACAACTAACCAAACAGTCATTTCTCAACAACAGTCATATCTAAGCAAACAGTCACTTCTCAACAACAGAGACCTCTAAGAAAACAGTAAACTTCTGAACAACAGTCGTCACTAAACAAAGATTCACGGATCGACAAAAGTCAACACTAAGTAAAAAGTCACTTTTCAACAATATTCAACACTAAGGAAACAGCCACGTCTAAACAACAGTCATCACTAAGTAAAATAAGTACTGATAAAGGTGATCCTTTGAGAGCAACTAACACAATTAAGAGAATAAAGCAGCAGTCTCGGTTTCATTGAGTCTGTTCATGAGAAGTAATGGAGGAAGCAACACTTCTCACGCCCACTAGCATCGGCTTAAGCGGTATTCTACTTCAAAGCCACCTATATTGGGCTCGTTGTCTCTTCTTAACAACAGTCAACATTAAGCAAACAACCAGTTTTCAACAACATTCACCAATAAGTAAAAAAGTCACTTCTCAACAACAGTCACCACTAAGCAAACAGTCACCACTTCTCAACAACATTCACCTCTAAGCAAGCAGTCACTTTTTAACAACAGTCACCTCTAAGCAAACAGTCAACGTCTCAACAACAGTCAACACTAAGCAAAAAGTCACTTCTTAACAACATTCACTACTAAGAAAACAGCTACCTCTCAACAACAGTAAACACTAAGTAGAAATTCACTTCTTAATAACAGTCGCCACTAAGCAAACAGTCACTTTTTAACAACAGTCATCTCTATGCAAACAGCCCACCTTTCTATAACAGTCACACTAAGCAAATGCCACGTCTCAACATTCAACACTAACTTAAAAGTCAATTCTAACAACAGTAATCACTGCCATGTTTCAACAACAGTAACCTCTAAGCAAATAGTCACTTCTCAACAACAGTCAACACTAAGCAAACGGTAAACTTCTCAACAACAGTCATCACGAAACAAACATCCACGTATCAACAACGGTCAACACTAAGTAAAAAGTAACTACTTAACAAAGTCAACACTAAGCCAACAGCTACCTCTCAACAACAGTCAACACTAAGTAGAAAGTCAAATCTTAATAACAGTCAAGACTTAACAAACTGTTATTTCTTAACTACAGTCACCTCTAAGCAAACAGTCAACTTCTCTACAACAGTCACACTAAGCAAACAGCCACGTCTCAACACCATTCAACACTATGTAAACAGCCACTTTTCAACAACAGTCAGCACTAAACAAACAGCCACGTCACAACAACAATCACCACTAAGAAAACTGTCACTACTTAAAAACAATCACCACTAAGCAAACAGTCACTTATCACAACAGTCACCTCTAAGCAAACAGACACTTCTCAACCACAGTCACCTCGAAGCAAAGAGTAAACTTCTCAACAACTGTCAACACTAATCAAACAGCAACATCTCAACGACAGTCAACACTAAGTAAAATCACATTCCTTAACAACAGTCACAACTAACCAAACAGTCACTTCTCAACAAAAGACACCTTTAAGCAAACTGTCACTTCTCAACAAAAGTGACCTCTAAGCAAACAGTAAACATATCAACAACAGTCATCACTAAAGAAACATCCAGTCACTTCTTAACAACAGTCGACACTAAGCAAACAGCTACCTCTCAACAACGGTCAACACTAAAAGAAATATAAAAAGATCGGACAGGGAAAGTAGCATTCAAGGAGGACAGTCAACCACAACAAAACACAGAAACAAACACGCAAACAGACAAATAACAAGGCAAAAGCAATAATAAATGCAAACGACATCACAAACATAAAAGGGTTGACAATAGGGCTACCGCCTTGGAACGGTCAGGGGCAAAGTAGGCCACTGGGGGTTTAAACCGGTTCTAGGGTGCACCAAACCTCACACTTACCCTACTGTCATCCCATTTAAACAGGACAGTGTAAATAAAGAAATCCCCGCCAAGATCTAATCTCTAACCAACAAGGCAGCATCAATAGGCAATATAAGTAAAACACAAATATGCTCGTGTAAATATAATACAAACAAACAATAGCCTAGAAAGCCACAATGAAGGTACTCAATGACTTTGCAGAAGGCAGAGCAGTAAGATAATATACCATTAAGGGCACGACAAGAAAGATCATGGACGAACATCAAACACCACCGTCCCAATGGGCTTTAGGTAGGCGTCATCATAGGGTCCACAGCCTGTCCGGTCATCGTACAAGTAGAAAATCAAATCTTAATAACAGTCACCATTAAGCAAACTGTCATTTCTAAACACCAGTCACCTCTAAGCAAACAGCCCACTTATCTACAACAGTAGTCACACTATGCTAACAGCGACGTCTCAACAACATTCAACACTTAACAAACAGACCAGTCACAACAACTGTCACCACTAAGTATAATGTCACTACTTAACAACAGTCACCACTAAGTAAAAAGTCACTTCTCATCAACAGTCACCACTAAACAAACAGCCACGTCCCAACAACAGTCACCTCTAAGTATAAGGGCACTTCTCAACAACAGTCACCTCTAAGCAAACATCCACTTCTCAGAAACAGTCAACAATAAGCAAACATTCACCTCTCAACATCAGTCACCACTAAGCAAACATTCACGTCTCAACAACAGTCAACACTAAGAAAAAAGTCACGTCTTTACAACAGTCACCACTAAGCAAAGAGTCACTTCTCAACAACAGTCACCTCTAAGCAAGCAGTCACTTCACAACAACAGTCAACACTAAACAAACAGTGATGTCACAGCCCATAACCAAACAGTCAAGTGTTAACAACAATCACCTCTAAGCAAACAGTCACTTCTCAGCAACAGTCAACACTAAACAAACAGTGATGTCACAACTTCAACAGACAACACTAAGTAAAAAATCACTTCAACAACAGTCACCACTAAACGAACAGCCACTACTCTACAACACTCGCCACTAAGTAAACATCCTCGGCTTAACACTAAGTAAACAGTCACTTCTGAACAAGTCACCACTAAGCACACAGCCACTTCCAACAACAGTCACCACTTAGTAAGCACTCACTTCTTAAAAACATTCACCACTAAGCAAACATACACATCTCAACAACAGTCAACACTAAGCAAACAGCCACATCTCAACAACAGTCAACACTAAGTAAAATGTCAATTCTTAACGACAGTCACCACTAAGCAAACATTCAATTCTCAATAACACTCACCTTTAAGCAAGCAGTCACTTCACAACACTAGTCGTCTCTAAACAAACAGCCACATATCACAACAGTCAACACTAATTAAAATGTCATTTCTTAACGACAGTCACCACAAAGTAAACAGTAAATTCTCAACAACACTCACCTTTAAGCAAGCAGTCACTTCACAACACCAGTCACCACTAAACAAACAGACACATCTCAACAACAGTCAACACTAAGCAAACAGCCACATCTCAAAAACAGTCAACACTAATTAAACAGCCACTTCTCAACAGCAGTCAACAATAAGTAAAATGTAACATCTTAACGACAATCACCACTAAGCAAACAGTCACTTTTCAACGACAGTCACCACTAAGCAAACAGCCACATCTCAACAACAGTCAACACTAAGTAAAATGTCACTTCTTAAAGACAGTCACCACTAAGCAAACAGCCACATCTCAACAACAGTCAACACTATGTACATTATTCCTTCTTAACGACAGGTACCACTAAGCAAACAGTCACTTCTCAACAACACTCACGTCTAAGCAAGCAGTCACTTCACAAAAACAGTCACTCGTAACCAAACAGTCAAGTATTAACAACAATCACCTCTAAGCAAACAGTCACTTCTCAACAACAGTCACCTCTAAACAAAGAGTGATGTCACAACAACAGTCACCACTAAGTATAATGTCAATTCTAAACAACAGTCACCTCTTAGCAAACATCCACTTCTCAGCAACAGTCACCCCTAAGTATAATGTCACTACTTAACAACATTCACCACTAAGTAAAAAGTCACTTCTCAACAACACTCACCTCTAAACAAACATCCACTTCTTAGCAACAGTCACCACTAAGTATAATGTCACTACTTAACAACAGTCACCACTAAGTAAAAAGTCACTTCTCAACAACACTCACCTCTAAACAAACAACCACGTCACAACAACAGTCACCACTAAGTATAAGTATAATGTCAATTATAAACAACAGTCACCCCTTAGCAAACATCCACTTCTCAGCAACAGTCAACAATAAGCAAACAGTCACTTCTCAACAACAGTCACCACCAAGACAACATCCACGTCTCAACAACAGTCAACACTCAGTAAAAAGTCACTTCTTTACAGCAGTCACCACTAATCAAACAGCCACATCTCAACAATAGTCAACACTCAGTAAAATGTCACTTCTTAACGACAGTCACCACTAAGCAAACAGTCGCTTATCAGCAACAGTAACCTCTAAGTAAAATGTCACTTCTTAACGACAGTCACCACTAATCAAACAGCCACATCTCAAAAATAGTCAACACTAAGTAAAATGTCACTTCTTAACGACAGTCACCACTAAGCAAACAGTCGCTTATCAGCAACAGTAACCTCTAAGTAAAATGTCACTTCTTAACGACAGTCACCACTAAGCAAACATCCACTTCTCAGAAACAGTCAACAATAAGCAGTCAGTCACTTCTCATCTACAGTCACCACTAAGCAAAAATCCACGTGTCAACAACAGTCAACACTAAGTAAAAAGTCACTTCTTAACAACAGTCACCACTAAGCAAACAATCACTCCTCAACAACAGTCGCTCATAATCAAACAGACAAGTATTAACAACAATCACCTCTAAGCAAACAGTCACTGCTCAACAACAGTAACCACTAAACAAAAAATAGTCATGTCACAGCTTTAACAGTCAACACTAAGTAAAAAATCACTTCTTAACAACAGTTCCCACTAAACGAACAGACACTACTCTACAACATTCGCCACTAAGTATACATCCTCGGCTCAACAACAGTAAACACTAAGTAAACAGTCACTTCTTAACAAGTCACCACTTAGCAAACAGCCACATCTCTACAACAGTCACTGCTAAGCAACAGTCATTTATCAACAACAGTCACCACTAAGCACAAATCCACTTCCAACAACAGTCCCAATTACGTAAACAGTCACTTCTTAACAACATTCACCACTAAGCAAACAGCCACATCTCAACAACAGTCAACATGAAGTAAAATGTCACTTCTTAACGACAGTCACCCATAAGCAATCAGTCCCTTCTCAACAACAGTCACCTCTAAGTGAAATGTCACTTCTTAACGACAGTCACCGCTAAGCAAACAATCACATCTCAACAACATTCACTACTAAGCAAACAGCCACATCTCAACAACAGTCAACACTAAGTAAAATGTCACTTCTTAACGACAGTCACCACTTAGCAAACAGTCGCTTATCAGCAACAGTAACCTCTAAGTAAATTGTCACTTCTTAACGACAGTCACCACTAAGCAAACATCCACTTCACAGAAACAGTCAACAATAAGCAGTCAGTCACTTCTCATCTACAGTCACCACTAAGCAAAAATCCACGTGTCAACAACAGTCAACACTAAGTAAAAAGTCACTTCTTAACAACAGTCACCACTAAGCAAACAATCACTCCTCAACAACAGTCGCTAATAATCAAACAGACAAGTATTAACAACAATCACCTCTAAGCAAACAGTCACTGCTCAACAACAGTAACCACTAAACAAAAAATAGACATGTCACAGCTTCAACAGTCAACACTAAGTAAAAAATCACTTCTTAACAACAGTCTCCACTAAACGAACAGACACTACTCTACAACAGTCGCCACTAAGTATACATCCTCGGATTAACAACAGTAATCACTAAGTAAACAGTCACTTCTTAACAAGTCACCACTTAGCAAACAGCCACATCTCTACAACAGTCACTGCTAAGCAACAGTCATTTATCAACAACAGTCACCACTAAGCACACATCCACTTCCAACAACAGTCCCCATTACGTAAACAGTCACTTCTTAGCAACATTCATCACTAAGCAAACAGCCACATCTCAACAACAGTCAACACGAAGTAAAATGTCACTTCTTAACGACAGTCACCAATAAGCAATCAGTCCCTTCTCAACAACAGTCACCTCTAAGTGAAATGTCACTTCTTAGCGACAGTCACCACTAAGCAAACAATCACATCTCAACAACATTCACTACTAAGTAAACAGCCACATCTCAACAACAGTCAACACTAAGTAAAATGTCACTTCTTAACGACAGTCACCACTAAGCAAACATCCACATCTCAACAACAGTCAACACTATGTACATTATTCCTTCTTAACGACAGGTACCACTAAGCAAACAGTCACTTCGCAACAACACTCACGTCTAAGCAAGCAGTCACTTCACAAAAACAGTTACCCGTAACCAAACAGTCAAGTATTAACAACAATCACCTCTAAGCAAACAGTCACTTCTCAACAACAGTCACCTCTAAACAAACAGTGATGTCACAACAACCGTCACCACTAAGTATAATGTCAATTCTAAACAACAGTCACCTCTTAGCAAACATCCACTTCTCAGCAACAGTCACCACTAAGTATAATTTCACTACTTAACTACAGTCACCACTAAGTAAAAAGTCACTTCTCAACAACACTCACCTCTAAACAAACAACCACGTCACAACAACAGTCACCACTTAGTATAAGTATAATGTCAATTCTAAACAACAGTCACCCCTTAGCAAACATCCACTTCTCAGCAACAGTCAACAATAAGCAAACAGTCACTTCTCAACAACGGTCACCACCAAGCCAACATCCACGTCTCAACAACAGTCAACACTCAGTAAAAAGTCACTTCTTTACAGCAGTCACCACTAAGCAAACAGTCACTTCTCAACAACAGTCAACTCTCAGCAAGCCGTCACTTCACAACAACAATCGCCAATAACCATACAGTCAAGTATTAACAACAATCACCTCTAAGCTAACAGTCACTTCTCAACAACAGTCACCACTAAACAAACAGTCATGTCACATCTTCAGCAGTCAATACTATGTAAACAATCACTTCTTAACAACAGTCATAACTAAACGAACAGCCTCTACTCTAAAACAGTCGACACTAAGTAAACATCCGCAGCTCAACAACAGTCAACACTAATTAAACAGTCACTTTTCAACAACAGTCACCACTAAAAAGCAGTCACTTATCAACATCAGTCACCACTAAGTACACATACACTTCCAGCAGCAGTCACCACTAAGTAAAGAGTCACTTCTTAACAACATTCACCACTAATCAAACAGCCACATCTCAACAATAGTCAACACTAAGTAAAATGTCACTCCTAAACGACAGTCACCACTAAGCAAACAGTCGCTTATCAGCAACAGTAACCTCTAAGTAAAATGTCACTTCAAAAACGACAATCACCACTAAGCAAACAGTCACTTCTCAACAACATTCACCCTAAGCAAACAGCCACATCTCAACAACAGTCAACACTAAGCAAACAGCTACATCTCAACAACAGTCAACACTAAGCAAACTGTCATATCTTAACAACAGTCACCTCTAGACAAACAACCTACTTCTCCACAACAGTAGTCACACTATGCCAACAGCCACGTCTCAACAACATTCAACACTATGTAAATAGCCACTTATCAACAACAGTCTCCACTAAACAAACAGCCAAGTCACAACAACAGTCACAACTAAGTATAATGTCACTACTTAACAACAGTCACCACTAAGTAAAAAGTCACTTCTCATCAACAGTCACCACTAAACAAACAGCGACGTCACAACAACAGTCACCACTAAGTATAATGGCACTTCTCAACAACAGTCACTTCTTAGCAAACATCCACTTCTCAGAAACAGTCAACAATAAGCAGTCAGTCACTTCTCATCTACAGTCACCACTAAGCGAAAATCCACGTGTCAACAACAGTCAACACTAAGTAAAAAGTCACTTCTTAACAACAGTCACCACTAAGCAAACAATCACTTCTCAACAACAGTCGCTCATAATCAAACAGACAAGTACTAACAACAATCACCTCTAAGCAAACAGTCACTGCTCAACAAAAGTAACCACTAAACGAAAAACAGTCATGTCACAGCTTCAACAGTCAACACTAAGTAAAAAATCACTTCTTAACAACAGTCTCCACTAAACGAACCGACACTACTCTACAACAGTCGCCACTAAGTATACATCCTCGGCTCAACAACAGTAAACACTAAGAAAACAGTCACTTCTTAACAAGTCACCACTTAGCAAACAGCCACATCTCTACAACAGTCACTGCTAAGCAACAGTCATTTATCAACAACAGTCACCACTAAGGAAACATCCACATCTCCGCAACAGTCAACACTAAGTAAAATGTCACTTCTTAACGACAGTCACCACTAAGCAAACATCCACATCTCAACAACAGTCAACACTATGTACATTATTCCTTCTTAACGACAGGTACCACTAAGCAAACAGTCACTTCGCAACAACACTCACGTCTAAGCAAGCAGTCACTTCACAAAAACAGTCACCCGTAACCAAACAGTCAAGTATTAACAACAATCACCTCTAAGCAAACAGTCACTTCTCAACAACAGTCACCTCTAAACAAACAGTGATGTCACAACAACAGTCACCACTAAGTATAATGTCAATTCTAAACAACAGTCACCTCTTAGCAAACATCCACTTCTCAGCAACAGTCACCACTAAGTATAATTTCACTACTTAACTACAGTCACCACTAAGTAAAAAGTCACTTCTCAACAACACTCACCTCTAAACAAACAACCACGTCACAACAACAGTCACCACTTAGTATAAGTATAATGTCAATTCTAAACAACAGTCACCCCTTAGCAAACATCCACTTCTCAGCAACAGTCAACAATAAGCAAACAGTCACTTCTCAACAACGGTCACCACCAAGCCAACATCCACGTCTCAACAACAGTCAACACTCAGTAAAAAGTCACTTCTTTACAGCAGTCACCACTAAGCAAACAGTCACTTCTCAACAACAGTCAACTCTCAGCAAGCCGTCACTTCACAACAACAATCGTCAATAACCATACAGTCAAGTATTAACAACAATCACCTCTAAGCTAACAGTCACTTCTCAACAACAGTCACCACTAAACAAACAGTCATGTCACATCTTCAGCAGTCAATACTATGTAAACAATCACTTCTTAACAACAGTCATAACTAAACGAACAGCCTCTACTCTAAAACAGTCGACACTAAGTAAACATCCGCAGTCACCTCTAAGTAAAATGTCACTTCTTAGCGACAGTCACCACTAAGCAAACAATCACATCTCAACAACATTCACTACTAAGCAAACAGCCACATCTCAACAACAGTCAACACTAAGTAAAATGTCACTTCTTAACGACAGTCACCACTAAGCAAACAGCCACATCTCAACAACAGTCAACACTACTTACATTATTCCTTCTTAACGACAGGTACCACTAAGCAAACAGTCACTTCTCAACAACACTCACGTCTAAGCAAGCAGTCACTTCACAAAAACAGTCACCCGTAACCAAACAGTCAAGTATTAACAACAATCACCTCTAAGCAAACAGTCACTTCTCAACAGCAGTCACCTCTAAACAAACAGTGATGTCACAACAACAGTCACCACTAAGTATAATGTCAATTCTAAACAACAGTCACCTCTTAGCAAACATCCACTTCTCAGCAACAGTCACCACTAAGTATAATGCCACTACTTAAATAACAGTCACCACTAAGTAAAAAGTCACTTCTCAACAACACTCACCTCTAAACAAACAACCACGTCACAACAACAGTCACCACTTAGTATAAGTATAATGTCAATTCTAAACAACAGTCACCCCTTAGCAAACATCCACTTCTCAGCAACAGTCAACAATAAGCAAACAGTCACTTCTCAACAACAGTCACCACCAAGCCAACATCCACGTCTCAACAAC
Organism: Cyrtodaria siliqua; assembly: GCA_037043455.1. Classification (NCBI taxonomy): domain Eukaryota; kingdom Metazoa; phylum Mollusca; class Bivalvia; order Adapedonta; family Hiatellidae; genus Cyrtodaria; species Cyrtodaria siliqua. Next base: position 93,919 of record JAWPHD010004014.1, read on the forward strand.
AGTCAACACTCAGTAAAATGTCACTTCTTTACAGCAGTCACCATTAAGCAAACAGTCACTTCTCAACAACAGTCAACTCTCAGCAAGCCGTCACTTCACAACAACATTCACCACTAAGCAAACAGCCACATCTCAACAACAGTCAACACGAAGTAAAATGTCACTTCTTAACGACAGTCACCAATAAGCAATCAGTCACCTCTCAACAACAGTCACCTCTAAGTAAAATGTCACTTCTTAGCGACAGTCACCACAAGCAAACAATCACATCTCAACAACATTCACTACTAAGCAAACAGCCACATCTCAACAACAGTCAACACTTAGTAAAATGTCACTTATTAACGACAGTCACCACTAAGCAAACAGCCTTATCTCAACAAAAGTCAACACTAAGTAAAATGTCACTTCTTAACGACAGTCACCACAAAGTAAACAGTCAATTCTCAACAACAGTCATCTCTAAGCAAACAGCCACTTTTCTACAACAGTCACCACTAAACAAACAGCCACGTCTCAACAACAGTCAACACTTAGTACAAAAATCAATTCTTAACAACAGTCACCACTAAGCAAACAACCACTTCTCAACGACAGTCACCACGAAGTAAACAGCCACGTCTCAACAACATTCACCACTAAGCAAACATCCACGTCTCAACAGCAGTCAACACTAAGTACGAAGTAACTTCTTAACAACATTCACCACTAAGTAAAAAGTCACTTGTTAACAACAGTCACCACTAAGCAAACAGTCACTTCTCAACAACACTCACCTCTAAGCAAGCATTCTTTTCACAAAAACAGTCACCCATAACCAAACAGTCAAATGTTAACAACAATCACCTCTAAGCAAACTGTCACTTCTCAACAAACAGTGATGTCACAACTGCAACAGTCAACACTAAGTAAAAATTATCTTCGTAACAACAGTCACCATTAAACGAACAGCCACTACTCTTCAACAGTCGCCACTAAGTAAACATCCTCGGCTCAACAACAGTCAAAACTAAGTTAACAGTCACTTATTAACAAGTCACTGCTAAGCAAACAGCCACATCTCAACAACAGTGACCATTAAGCAACAGTCACTTATCAACATCAATCACCAATAAGCACACAACCACTTTCAACAACAGTCACCACTAAGTAAACAGTCACTTCTTAACAACAGTCACTACTAAGCACACATCCACTTCCAACAACAGTCACCACTAAGTAAACAGTCACTTCTCAACAAAATTCACCACTAAGCAAACAGCCACATCTCAACAAAGGTCAACACTATGTGAAATGTTACTTCTTAACTACAGTCACCACTAGGCAAACAGTCGCTTCTCAACAACAGTCACCTCTATGTAAAATGTCACTTCTCAACAACATTCACCACTAAGCAAACAGCCACATCTCAACAACAGTCAACACTAAGTAAAATGTCACTTCTTAACGACAGTCACCCCTAAGCAAACAGACACATCTCAACAACAGTCAACACTATGTAAAATGTAACTTCTTAACGACAGTCACCACTAAGCAACAGTCACTTATCAACAACAGTCACCACTAAGCACACAGCCACTTCCAACAACAGTCACCACTAAGTAAACAGTCACTTCTCAACAACATTCACCACTAAGCAATGAGCCACTTCTCAACAACAGTCAACACTATGTAAAATGTCACTTCTTAACGACAGTCACCACTACGCAAACAGCCACATCTCAACAACAGTAAGTAAAATGTCACTTCTTAACGGACAGTCACCACAGAGTATACAGTCAATTCTCAACAACAGTCATCTCTAAGCAAACAATCACTTCTCAACAACAGTCACCACTAAACAAACAGCCACGTCTCAACAACAGTCAACACGTAGTACAAAAGTCACTTCTTAACAACAGTCACCACTAAGCAAACAACAACTTCTCAACAACAGTCACCGCTAAGTAAACAGCCACGTCTCAACAACAGTCAACTTTAATTAAAACGTCTCTTCTTAACAACAGTCACCTATAAGCAAACAACCACTTCTCAACAACAGTCAACACGAAGCAAACAATCACTTCACAGCAATAGTCACCTCTAAGCAAACAGCCACTCATCAACAACAGTCACCAATAAGCAAACAGTCACTTCTCAACAACAGTCACCACTAAGCAAACTATCATTTCTCAACAACAGTTACCAACCAAGCAAAAGTCACTTCTCAACATCTGTCACTTCTAAGCAAACATGCAATAACGCATCACCCATGTTTTAATATTGTTTATCATATATATGCTCATTTAACAGGGGTTCTTGTTATTTTGATCAGTGCCTTTCTTTTTCTTTTCATATCCTTGTCAATATTTTGAAACCCAATTACCGGTCCGAAAATACATATTCATAGCAATATCAGCCCGGTCACATGTACATATGATAAATAACTTAAAAACACTCGCTGTAAACTATTTGCAGACGAAATCATACATTGCGTGTATCGCATAGCGTGACTACAGTATGTTAACCACCGTCTGTCATTTACATACCTTTCTAGATAAGCTTAACATTGAGTTACCCAGTTATCTGATCACTCGTTACTTCTAAGTAATTCAATTTGTGAAAGACGATAGCATTCCCCTTAATTATATGGTGGCCGTATTAGTATCATATCCACGATACAAATACCCGAAGTGAGGGGATAGAAGTTAGCTAATACGCCTGGGTAACCACTTCCACTATAAAAATACCTTAGCAAAACTTAACTCACTATATATAAACACACTTTAACGTTTTAAGTAATACACTTAGGCTAAGAAATGTTGGTGGAATTGGACCCTGTTTACTATTTTAACTTGACCTTTGTTATTTCAATATAACCCAGGGCTAAAAGGATTTACGTCATTATTATTTTATTATTATTATTATTATTATTATTATTATTATTATAATTATTATTGTTAGTATAACTATTATTATTAGTACTATTATTATTATTATTTTTATTATTATTATTAATATTATTATTAGTATTATTATTATTATTATTATTATTATTATTATTATTATTATTATTAGTAGTAGTAGTAGTGGTAGTAGTAGTAGTAATAGTGGTAGTAGTAGTAGTAGTAGTAGTAGTAGTAGTAGAAGTAGCAGCAGTAGTAATAGTAGTAGTAGTAGTAGTAGTAGTAGTAGTAGTAGTAGTAGTAGTAGTAGTAGAAGTAGTAGTAGTAGTAGTAGTAGTAGTAGTAGTAGTAGTAGTAGAAGTTGTAGTAGTAGTAGTAGTAGTAGTAGTAGTAGTAATAGTAGTAATAGTAGTAGTAGTAGTAGTGGTAGTAGTAGTAGAAGTAGTAGTAGTAGTAGTAGTAGTAGTAGTAGTAGTAGTAGTAGTAGTAGTTGTAATAGTAGTAGTAGCACTCAAGTGATATGAAAACGCAACACGGGAATTTCCGCTATATATTGTATGTACAATATGCTGCTTTTAATCGAATGGTACATGGCTACGTAAGACCTTTCCTTTTGGAAAAAATACTTAAACAACAAATAATACAGCAAATAGTATTCCTGCAATGTTTCATTATTCACAGAGTACGCGTTTGGCTCAATCATGTGAGCAAACTTAGGATGCAAAATTTTGCAAACTATTTACGTTAAATACAGTATTGAACTAGCTCAATTTTTCGAAGAGCAACTTCAACATTGATGAAGTTCTTGTTACAAAGTGTAGTGTGATTAAAACGTCTACAACATCGCAGTTGTGTCCTTTCTCTAGTTAACTGCAACTTTTTTTAAAAAAAACATCTTGGGATTTCTTTGGAATATTATGTGCAATTAAGTGTGCAGTATATACAATATATAGCGGAAATTCCCGTGTTGCGTTTTCATATCACTTGAGTGTAGTATAACCAAATTTGCAAGTACATTAGGTACACATTCTTTACATACGTGTGGTCATAATATAATCTCCGTGTGGTATTGTTTTGAAATACTGACAATAACCGACACCAAGATTGTAAGATAATAGAATGATTCATGTCTAAATATCAGTTGAGATCATATTTAACATATTGACCTCGTTGTTGTAGCTTATGCGAAACACTACGCTCAATTAGTGTTTGTCCAACGCCGGGGCCCACTGAATTTTTTAAAAACAATAGATGAACGTCATGCAAGTTCTCTGTGGGGTGGTATAGTGTTACTAATCATGCCATTATTTTGAAATGTATACTTTGGCAACATCCTACCGTATGACTATATTCATTTTAAAACTAATAGTTCGGCGTGACTTGTAAAATAAAATCCTTTATATGTATTATTGCTCACGCAAGTACACCGCCAATTAAGCCAGATTCATAATACATTTGTCAATTAATGAAACAATATTTTACACTGACATATGCTATGATGACTCTCGTCGATGTCATTATGTCATATTTATTTCCTCCATGTATGAAGATTACAGACAAATAAACATACAAATAAACAAACAAACAAACAAACAAACAAACGTATAAACAGATAACATGAACTAAATTCAAATGGAAGGCATGTACTTTGTACATATATTTTATACATACAATGTCTATATTACATCATTTATATATGAAAACCACTCCTTAAGAGTCATAAGGAGTGGATTACAATAATAAATGAAAATGTGGTGCAAAAAAACTAAAAAATGTATATTCCCAGTTTCCGAAATAAAAGAAATTAATCATACACAATTAAGGAAACTAGACGGAAGTGAATGCTTTGCCAGCACATATCAGTAATTAGAATGTTTAATTTAGTTTCTTCTTTTATTTGTTTCAGACACAGTTTGTATATGTTATCACAAGCATAGTACAGGTCACATATACACGTTATTTTACAGGCATTATCCAGTTTACATATGCATATAATATAAGTACTACATGTACAAGCATAATCCAGGCGACATAAATGTGTTATTACGATCATATTATAGTCCACATATATAAGTTATTACAAACATATCATAGTTCACATATACTTGTTATTACAGACATATTATAGTTTACATACACATATTACCAGACGTATATTTCAGTCCATATATACATGTTACTACAAGCATACTCCAGATTACAGAAATATGTTATTACAAGCATATAAAGGTTTACATACATATTAAGTTATTACAAGCATGTTACAGTTCACATATATATGTTACCACAAGCATGTTCCATGTTTACATATATATGCTATTACAACGCTATACAGTTAGTCTACTAAGATAAAGGTTTCGGAGGGATACAATAATTGATGATCTGCATTCTATTACAATGTGAAAAATATCATCATCAACCAGCAAATTACACATTTCACATGCAGCATTTTGAATAGGAATACAGGTAACCTGTGCCAAACAGGCCATAAGCTTGACCGAATAAGGTCCCTGTAATGACACCCGCCATATGTTACTGACTGTCAGATTACTGTGGACATTTTTAAATCTAACAAAGTCTACATCTTCATCCATTCTGGTTTTCCAATTACTTTCCTCAAACATTATCAGAGTAGTATACGGGTTAACTTCATTATAGTCCATTTCTTAGCTTGATAAGGAGAGAAATGTTCCTCTTATAGTCTGTTTGATAGAGTCAATATTACATGGTAATTTACAGGATGCTGACTGAACTATACCGAGATGTTTATATTCCGATTAATTACCGGTATATTAACCATGCACCAATAATGACCAGTATATTACACGCAACAAAAAATCGATGACTATTATATTAACGCTACATCAATAATCAATATATTACCGATACATCAATAATGACCGGTATATTAACGATACATCAATAATGACCGGTATATTAACGATACATCAATAATGACCGGTATATTAACGATACAGCAATAGTGGCCAGTATATTAACGATACATCACTAATGGCCAGTATATTAACGAGAATTATAGTACGACCAAGGAATTATATATAATTTATATGTAAAATGATAGGAGCTGAGCGTGTTATAATCTGCGATATATACATGGGCGTGGCTCCAACAAAAAAAAGTCCTAAAATCGGCTATTCCAAAAGTCTCCCTCGTGTTATGATATTAATCTAACGAAAATCTCCGAGAAATCCGATTGAATTTGTGAATGAAAATACTACGTCATTTCCTGTCGTCTGCTATTACTCAGTACTGTTTTTGAAAGATTAAAATAGTGCCAGTTAGGATAGATAATATTTCTGTTTAAAGTTATAGTTTGTGTAATAATCGTAACACTGTCGTATTATAATCGGAATAATATATAACTTGCCATGTATTATGGCAAGTTATGCATTATTTCTTAAATCAATAATGACCGGTATATTAACGAGGCATCACTAATGACTGGTATATTAACGACACATCAATAATGACCAGTATATTAACGAGACATCGATAATGACCATTATATTAACGAGACATCAATAATAACCATTATATCAACGAGGCATCAATAATGACCCGTATATTAACGATACGTCAATAATGGCCAGTATATTAACGAGACATCAATAATGAACAGTGTATTAAAGAGACATCAATAAAGACCGGTATATTAACGAGGCATCAATAATGACTGGTATATTAACGACACATCAATAATGACCAGTATATTAACGAGACATCGATAATGACCATTATATTAACGAGACATCAATAATAACCATTATATCAGCAAGTTATACATTATTTCTTAAAATCAATAATGACCGGTATATTAACGAGGCATCATGCAATAATGACCGGTATATTAACAATACATCAATAATGGCCAGTATATTAACGATACGTCAATAATGGCCAGTATATTAACGAGACATCAATAATGAACAGTGTATTAACGAGACATCAATAATGGCCAGTATATTAACGATACGTCAATAATGACCGGTATATTAACGATACATCAATAATGGCCAGTATATTAACGATACATCAATAATGGCCAGTATATTAACGATACGTCAATAATGGCCAGTATATTAACGAGACATCAATAATGAACAGTGTATTAACGAGACATCAATACAGACCGGTATATTAATGAGAAATCAATAATGGCCGGTATATTAACGAGGCATCAATAATGACCGGTATATTAACGAGAAATCAATAATGACCGGTATATAAACGAGGCATCAATAATGACCGGTATATTAACGATACATCAATAATGGCCAGTATAATAACGATACGTCAATAATGGCCAGTATATTAACGATACATCAATAATGGCCAGAATATTAACGATACGTCAATAATGACATGTATATTAACGATACATCAATAATGGCCAGTATATTAACGATACATCAATAATGGCAGTATATTAACGATACATCAATAATGGCCAGTATATTAACGATACGTCAATAATGGCCAGTATATTAACGATACGTCAATAATGGCCAGTATATTAACGATACATCAATAATGGCCAGTATATTAACGATACATCAATAATGGCCAGTATATTAACGATACATCAATAATGGCCAGTATATTAACGATACGTCAATAATGGCCAGTATATTAACGAGACATCAATAATGAACAGTGTATTAACGAGACATCAATAAAGACCGGTATATTAACGAGAAATCAATAATGGCCGGTATACTAACGAGGCATCAATAATGACCGGTATATTAACGAGAAATCAATAATGACCGGTATATTAACGAGGCATCAATAATGACCCGTATATTAACGATACGTCAATAATGGCCAGTATATTAACGAGACATCAATAATGAACAGTGTATTAACGAGACATCAATAAAGACCGGTATATTAACGAGGCATCAATACTGACTGGTATATTAACGACACATCAATAATGACCAGTATATTAACGAGACATCGATAATGACCATTATATTAACGAGACATCAATAATAACCATTATATCAGCAAGTTATACATTATTTCTTAAAATCAATAACGACCGGTATATTAACGAGGCATCAATAATGACCGGTATATTAACAATACATCAATAATGGCCAGTATATTGACGATACGTCAATAATGGCCAGTATATTAACGAGACATCAATAATGAACAGTGTATTAACGAGACATCAATAATGGCCAGTATATCAACGATACGTCAATAATGACCGGTATATAAACGATACATCAATAATGGCCAGTATATTAACGATACATCAATAATGGCCAGTATATTAACGATACGTCAATAATGGCCAGTATATTAATGAGACATCAATAATGAACAGTGTATTAACGAGACATCAATAAAGACCGTCATATTAATGAGAAATCAATAATGGCCGGTATATTAACGAGGCATCAATAATGACCGGTTGATTAACGAGAAATCAATAATGACCGGTATATTGACGAGGCATCAATAATGACCGGTATATTAACGATACATCAATAATGACCGGTATATTAACGATACATCAATAATGGCCAGTATATTAACGATACGTCAATAATTGCCAGTATATTAACGATACGTCAATAATGACATGTATATTAACGATACATCAATAATGGCCAGTATATTAACGATACATCAATAATGGCCAGTATTTTAAAGATACGTCAATAATGGCCAGTATATTAACGATACGTCAATAATGGCCAGTATATTAACGATACATCAATAATGGCCAGTATATTAACGATACATCAATAATGGCCAGTATATTAACGACACATCAATAATGGGCAGTATATTAACGATACATCAATTATGGCCAGTATATTAACGATACGTCAATAATGGCCAGTATATTAACGAGACATCAATAATGAACAGTGTATTAACGAGACATCAATAAAGACCGGTATATTAACGAGAAATCAATAATGACCGGTATATTAACGAGGCATCAATAATGACCGGTATATTAACGAGAAATCAATTATGACCGGTATATTAACGAGGCATCAATAATGACCGGTATATTAACGATACATCAATAATGACCTGTATATTAACGATACATCAATAATGGCCAGTATATTAACGATACGTCAATAATGGCCAGTATATTAACGAGACATCAACAATGAACAGTGTATTAACGAGACATCAATAAAGACCGGTATATTAACGAGAAATCAATAATGGCCGGTATATTAACGAGGCATCAATAATGACCTGTATATTAACGAGAAATCAATAATGACCGGTATATTAACGAGGTAACTTGAACAGTGTATGGCTCTCCCTGCAAACGGGACCGACGGCTTTACAACCCCTCCGAATGATGGCAGATTTGACATTACCTTGCCCGTGTAAGTTACTGAGGGTGCGCGTTTGAAAAAACTTGAGACGTGACCCCATCGGGAATCGAACCTCTGGGTCAAGAGGCAAGTATGCTAACCACTCGGCCACCGCAACTCCAATACCTGCACCCGATTACATCTTCGATGCCTTAATGTCGCACACTTAACAATATCAGTGAAACAGTATAAAGTAAACATAATATGATGCTAGTCTTAGCTAAATGAAATAAACCTATTCAATTTGCAGAAAAAACTACCTTAATAATAAATGAACAAAGAAATATAAAAAGATCGGACAGGAAAAGTAGCATTCAAGGAGGACAGTCAACCACAAAACACAGAAACAAACACACAAACAGACAAACAAGAAGGCAAAAGTAATAATAAATGCTAAGGACATCACAAACACAAAAGGGTTGACAATAGGGCTACCGCCTTGGAACGGTCAGTGGCAAAGTAGGCCACTGGGGGTTTAAACCGGATCTAGGGTGCACCAAACCTCACACTTACCATACTGTCATCCCATTAAAACAGGACAGTGTAAATAAAGAAATCCCCGCCATGATCTAATCTCTAACCAACAAGGCAGCATCAATAGGCAATATAAGTAAAACACAAATATGCTCGTGTAAATATAATACAAAAAAAATTAGCCTAGACAGCCACAATGAAGGTACTCAATGACTTGGCAGAAGCCAGAACAACAAGAGAATATACTATTAAGGGCACGACAAGAAAGATCATAGACAAACAGCAAACGCAATCGTCCCAGTGGGCTTTAGGTAGGCGTCATCATAGGGTCCACAGCCTGTCCGGTCATCGTACAATTAAGGAGGAAAGCATAGTGGCGAACTGTCAAAGGGTCCACCACCAAGCATGCAGTACGTTGCAAAATGATAGTGTCATAAACGTTTTAACAATGTTAACAAAGATAGTATGAAAGTGATCATGACCAAAAATCTTACGAAGTTTATCAATCACATAACCATAGAAGTCAGGTTGTGATAGTCCGTGTCGCAGAAGAGTCGTTAAATTACTTTTATATTTGGAAAGAAGATCAGAGTTACGATAATACAATTTTGCAAAGGTTTTACGAAGTTTATGGTAACGGTAACCCTGATATGGTGGAATCCACAGCATCATAAAACTCTTTGTATGCTGGCTTTCACAAGGTCGTAAACCCCCTCTGGTCAGTCTGAACATTTACTATAGAATAAACAGGATAATAAAAACCCTCTCTAGGAGGCTGTCAGCAGGAAATGTGGTCATAAAACCCAGTGACTTATCTGAGAGGGGTTCTCACTTGCTATCAAATACACAGGGTCATAAAACAAGAAGGGGGTACACAGGATCAAGTAGGTTTGGGCTAAATCCAAACAACTGAATTGTGTGTTGTTTTCTCCAATTTTATGAAAATAACATAATTGGTCAAACAAATACAAGTCAACTCATTTGTGTTGTGGTTGAAAATAAAAAATATGAAAACTGTTATATTCAGAACAATCTGTACATACAAATGTACTCAATTATCATTCAAAGCAATTACCAGTAACAGTATGTTAGACATTGAAAAGTATAGAATACGATGCAAGACCAATGTTACATTAGCCATCCACTGATATAGTCAATTACCACACAAAAATCAAGTTTGCCAATGAAATCCAATATATAACAATTGTGTTTTTTTAATTGTAAAAAAAATTGCTAAGCTTTTTCCCCTCAGTATATATATTATATAGCACCAATACTAAAAACCTGATAGATTAACGAATAAGGAAGACAATCAGGCTGATAATTGTAATGCTTGATAAAATTCAAGATTGACGTGTGTCCCTTTAAGGCCAAAATAAACTGCTAGATTTCACCTTTTTTTAAGTGCAGTGCATTTTTTTATATTATTATTCTGATGTCAACAAAATCCTCTAAAAATCAAATGAAACGGATATGCTTCAACTGCAAGATTGTGCACAACCTATCCTGACACACATAAGTATATATCATTTTCATATGATACCTGTTACCTTATTATAACAAAATCCTCTAAAAATCAAATGAAACGGATATGCTTCAACTGCATGCTTGTGCACAACCTATCCTGACACACATAAGTTTATATCATTTTCATATGATACCTGTTACCTTATTATAACATAGGACTTATATAAAAGCAGCCTTCACCACCCTTTATGTAAAACAATATATATAGGAATGATCAATCACAAAAGTATCATAAATGAGAATCAAGAAAATTATATGTAAATGTGCTTTAAATTGAAATGAAACTTTTATGAATTCATTTTCATATAAAAACAATAATGATGTAACTTACTATTATATAAATACCATATGCACCGTTTTATATAGTGACCTAAATATGTTTGATTTATATCACTGTGATCACTGATTACTTTGGAATTGCTTGAAGAAAGCATTTTTTTGTGTAGCAAGCATATGTAATTTGATTGATGATTTGAAAAGTCCTGCGTTAAATGGTGACAAAGCAATGAAATGGGACTTTATGTTCCGAAAACACATAAGGTTATATTGGGACAGAAACCTCGAAAAGTCGAAAATACAAAATTATCATCTTAGTTTTTTACCATTAGTTTATCTCTATAAGTATCAACAATTGCATGGCTAATGTTGACCACATGGCTCATGGTACAAGACGTGGATGTCTTTGAAGTCACCGTTGAATATTTGTCGTACTTCACGAATGTGGGGACGACATGTAAACTGTCTGCATGGAACCTAGGGTCATAGTTGACATACTGCTTGAAGGTGACGACGACGTGACAACTGCCGACAAGGAACCACGCGTCACAGTTGATGTACTGCACGAATGTGGTGGCGACGAGACAATTGTATTTCTAATATATATATGATACAAAAATCTTGTTCGAGCTATTTCTCTAAAACTACTTGTTAGAATTTAGCGAAACTTGCTAGGAAGTATCAATATCAAGTACTGTCAAGGCTTTCCGGTTCAATCATTTTCCACTCAGTTATGGCCCTTTGTATTTTTAATGCATTTCATACTTAGTACTTGGTAGTCAAATAGAAAATTCTTGTCCGTGATTTTTCTCTACAATATATGTCTATTTATCATATACTTCCCTACAAATATGTTGTTTTTGAATATACGATACAACATAGACCTAGCTAGTCATATCAATCAGGTTGTTGCCGGGCACTAAAGCTTTATCACACGCATAAAATATAGGGTGAAAAAATGTCATATCACGGAAATAACAGAATGTTCATCTCGATTCTTTTACCGGAGTGATACGGAAATAACCGATTAATTACAATTTTATATGGTTTGTTACGGGTATTGTTTGTCGTCTGCTTTTCATAAGTTATTTCAATCCTGTTTCGCGGCAGATTATTGGCTATAGAATCATTATCCGAGAATAAAATAACCACTTTTGACAATTGACCTTGATTAGAAAATCTCAAATTCAATGGAATTCATTTTCAATAAGATTTCGGACAAAAATAAATATTGTGTATCACTTACGCGACAGACATGAGTACATCAGAATGGACTAGATCTAAACTTTTTTTCTCTCTCTGGAAAACAGCGAAGTGAGTGAGGTGAAGTTGAAATTTCGACAAAGCTCAAGTATAGGCTAAGTAGAATAAAAAATGTGTATTTTCATATCAAGCCTTATATCAGGCCCTCTGATATGGCGTGTTAGGCCTGATATAGGGAGTGATATGAATTACCGATTTATTATTCTCTATATATATCTTATAGGAACAAAGTCTTGTATGTTTACACACCCTCCAACAAGTTGCCAGCGGGGGCTATTTGTACGCCTCCGGCGACAGTTCTAGTTAAAGTCACCCTACCCTAGAATAATGGAATGTTCCGCCGTCGCCATTTCGATTTTCGACTGTCAGTAAAATTACATGAAAAAAGTGGGTGTCAAAATGAATTGTTGGCTTTGCGAAGCTTAAAGAATGACTACGGGAAGAAGAAAACAGATTCAGGAGCGTCCTTTTTCATTCTTTTCAATCATATCAGGTATGACAATATATAGAAAGTAATAAAAAAAAATCGATTCATATTCGACGTCTAGGCACCCTGAAATGCACAGCAGTTACCGATATAATGTATGCAAACATGTATGTCAGGCATCAAATTTTCATTAATTCTGATGCATTTTTTTTAAATGAGGGTTATAAGGAGGAAAGGGTTCCACATCTATAACATTACTTGTACGTTAGATTTCTATCAAAGGGTGTAATCATCATAAATCATCAAAAGACATACATTCTGACATAGAAAATGGGCATGTAGTGCATTGTGTTCAATTCTCTCAGTATCTACCACTCATCTTCTAACAATAGTTTAAAAATATTTACATTTTCACTTCTTGCAATTCTCACTGTGAATGCCAGGCTCGTAGCCAGTCCTGAAATTTAACTGAGGACTGGAAAACCCCTTTTTATGGAGGCATGCACCCCTCCTCCTCTACCACTAAACCCCCAGATTTTTATTATTATTTCTACATGCAATTTCTTGCGTGTCCCAGACAAGTTTTTTTACTGAAGCTACTGATCTGAATTCATGTCACGGTTTATATATATTACCGGGAAACTGACGGGTTATGTATTATGGGGATCAGCGGTGCTTTGAACTACACAATGGTGTCTACTTGCAGCAGTGAGCTCAATGCTCAACTTTATAGTGCTGCCAAACTGGAACATATCCAGTTATATTATGCTCTTTAGGCCAACCAGACTGTCGTAGCACTGCCCTTTATATGCTGAAAGTCAAGCAATGGAGCTACTAGTAAATTTATTATGAAGTATTTTGTGCGACCCAACGGGGGAGGAAATGCACGACATTCACCACTATGTCACATTACATTAGTTACACGGTCCCTGCTTCTAAGATTCAGCTGTACATCCTGTAAACATCCGTTTTTCAAGCACAGCTACCATTACGTATTCTAAACGAAGATGTCAGTAGCGTAGCTTAATTTGCATATGCATGGTGAAAACTATAATAATAAAATAAAAGTGTATGACTTTGTTGAATTTTGAAGTGTGATTTTGCTTAAATTTGTATCTGAATATACACCAAAATGCACCAGAGACGTCCTACGTTTTCAACAATTTCCAGGGAAATCATTTTATAGTCCCAGCCACCTCCCATACAAATTAATTTATGAAAAAGATGTTTGTGCCTTAATTATAATCTGTAAGAGATGCGACACAACTTTTCAAATAATGTTTGATTACCCCACCCACTTGTCAAACAATTTTTGCTTACCCCGCTTTGATTTTGGGTTTTAAAATATTGACGTTTTAATAGCATAAATATGTAGGGTCTGTAATGAAAACGAAACATAAATATGAATAAATAAACTCACGATATTGGACCCTTCATCCTGCGAATCTGTTCGTGGCAACGGATCTGCCTCGATACATCGGGGAATGGCGTCTGGTGTAAGCACTACCTTTACGTTTTCGATATCTAATTTCTATTTTACAAGATAGGACAGTTCAAAATCGATCTCAACAAAATGGTTTTCGATATCTAATTTCTATTTTACAAGATAGGACAGTTCAAAATCGATCTCAACAAAATGGTCCGAACATATGAGTTGAATAACTCCACTTTGAACCTTTTTCCGAAACAACAAGTTCAATCCATTTCGTTCGATGATGGCCACATGGAAATTTGTGTCTTTACCTTTTCTACAGAAGTATAATGAGCACCATTTCACCATGATGAATACACGAACAATAATATTCCAGAGTTTAAAACACGAATTACGAGCAAAAACATGAAAATTCAATAAGAATATTCGGTTGTTTACACAGCTGTGTCTTCTTCGATTATGTAAATTATGACGTTTTCCCGCGTCAATTTGATTGGTCAACCCATTATGACGTCATTCTCCGAAACTCTATTGCGCACCAATTTGTTTTGCGTGCAGGTACATTTTATACCTGTAAAACTCAAATGTATCTACGTTTATCGAGCAAACGGCCAAAGGCATTGAATTTCGCAATTAATAAGCTTTCATTTAAAAAAATATCATTTTCCCATTTGGAGGACCCCTTAACGAGAAATCAACAATGACCGAAATATTAATGAGAAATCAATAATGACCGGTATATTAATGAGAAATCAATAATGACCAGTATATTAATGAGAAATTAATAGTGACCGATATATTTTATACCTGTAAAACTCAAATGTATCTCGTTTATCGAGCAAACGGCTAAAGGCATTGAATTTCGCAATTAATAAGCTTTCATTTAAAATAATATCATTTTCCCATTTGGAGGACCCCTTAAAGAGAAATCAACAATGACCGATATATTAATGAGAAATCAATAATGACTAGTATGTTAATGAGAAATTAATAGTGACCGATATATTAACGAGAAATAAATATGGACCGATATATTAACGAGAAATCAATAATGACCGATATATTAACAAGAAAATCAATAATAACCGGTATATTAACGAGAAATCAAGAATGACCGATATATTAACTACAAATCAATAATGAACGATATATTGATGAGAAATCAATATTAACCGGTATATTAACGAGAAATCAATAATGACCGATATATTAATGAGAAATCAATAATGACCGATATATTAACGAGAAATCAATAATGACCAATATATTAAGGAGAAATCACTAATAACCTTTACATAAACGAGAAATCAATAATGACCGGCATATTTACGAGAAATCAATAATAATCGGTATATTAACGAAAAATCAATAATGATCGGTATATTAACGAGAAATCAATAATGACCGATATAAAACGAGAAATCAATAATGAACGGTATATAAACCAGAAATTAATAGTGACCGATAAATTAACGAGAAATCACTAATGACCGATATATTAACGAGATATCAGTAATGACCGGTATATTAATGAGAAATCAATAATGACTGATATATTAACGAGCAATCAATAATAACCGATATATTAACGAGAAATCAATAATGACCGCTATATTAACGTGTAATCAATAATGACCAATATATTAACGAGAAATAAATATGGACTGATATATTAACGAGAAATCAATAATGACCGATATATTAACAAGAAAATCAATAATAACCGGTATATTAACGAGAAATCAATAGTGACCGTTTTATTAACGAGAAATCAATAATGAGCGGTATATTAACCAGAAATCAATAATGATCACTGAATTAATAATACTATACAACATTTATAGAGTGCCCTATCTAATTTGTCAAAATTACTCTAAAGCGCTTCACATAGAAAGATCGAACCTCGGTAATACATCTCAAATACAAATTCCTACTGTGGCTGATAATACTAAGGTAAAACATTTATATACTTCTTAAAAATACATAAGCTTAGAGCAATACATCACACATAAAAAAAGTCCTGCTGTGGTTGATAAGAATATGGTAAAATATTGATATAATTCTAAGATACATATGAAGTTAAAGTAAAATTCTAAAAGACAAGCTGCCATAGTATTTCAACCGTCAATTATATTTCATTCTTTCCCAGTTATAATTTAAATGCGACTTTGAAAAGGTGTGTTTTCAAAGTCTTTTTAAAAGCAGAATTAGATTCGCATTTCCTCATTGAAGGTGGAATATTGTTCCATAATAAAGCGGATGATGATGTGAAACAGCGGTTTCTATATGTGATGGTCCGTGTTTTTGGAACTGTCAGCAGGACACCCGACTGTGACCTCAGTGACCTAGTTGAACAGTACGGAACTACGAGTTCCTTGAGGTACACTGGAGACTGCCCATGAAGCACCTTAAACACATACATAAGGAGTTTATACTGCGGAACGGTACTTAATCGGTAGCCAGTGAAAGGACTCACAGGTGAAATGTGATCAAATAATTTTTTTATAATGACCAGTGTATGAACGAGACATCAATAATGACCGGTATATTACCGAGGCATCAATAATGACCGGTAGATTACGAGGCATCAGTAATGACTGGTATATTAACGAAATATCAATAATGACCGGTATATTAACGAGGCATCACTATTGACCGGTATATTAACGGGGGGTCAATAATGACCGGTATATTAATGAGACATCAATAATGACAAGACAATGATACTTTTACCGGTATTACAGTGTGCTGACAAATGAAGCGTTACCGGTAATACATTGTGATTGCTAAATGAAACGTTTACCGGTAATAAAACAGTGGCGAGATATTGTTATTGTTAAATGAAACTGTTACCGGTGTGAATAAAAAGTGTCTGCACATTGTGATTGTTGAATGCAAAAAATAAGTTTAACATTTCAATTTTAATAATATGAACAAATAAGTTACTGTATACTGTTTTGGAAAATATATTTGAATGATAAAGTATTTGTGTGCTCCATTTCGTTTGTGAAAATAAAATCATGTAATACTATCGCAGAGGGAACATACACAATGTACTAGTTTATCGTCGTTTAATGTTCTGCAATCTTTGACTTTGGGAAATGTTGACATCAATCAAATCTCTCATTATACCGACTAACAATTTCAATGGTATCAATTGAATCCACAATAACGACGTTTGTAAAGCAAGATCGTGTGCCGATACAGCCATTGTCTTTAATTTAAAGTATACCCAGTTTCCACCTTCAAAACCTTTAACATATTACCTCACTAGTAAAGTATAATATATAGAGAATATCATGTTAGTGCCTGATCCTATCCAGGCTATCAGGTGAGGCTGATAACAAAATGAAGTCCGAGGCTGTGCCGAGGGCTTCATTTGTTTCGTGCCGAACATGATAAACTGGATACGATCAGGCACTAACATGATATTCTATTTATCATGTTGATCGTTTATAATCATTTAATTTACCTTTTTCCATTTTTTCCACATTTTTTTCCTTTTAAAACTACCCAGAAGTCAACAAATATACACTGACGTCATCAAAAGAGGTGCTGACGTCATCAAATGAAGTGCACCTGACGGGATAGGAACGTAACTGCCGAGATAAGGTTTTATCTGAGGCACCCTGTTTCTCTGCAGAATTGTGCAGATCGACATGATAAAATCAATATAAATGAGTGCTTGAATGAAGCCGCCTGTATCGAGTAGAATTTTCAAATTTCCGTGACATGCACCCATAGATTTCAACGTTAAACATAAAGGAATCTTCTGTTTACTAATCTCTATATGTTTACTTTAAACAATTGTCAATAGATCAGATTTAGTAGTTGGCAATTCAAGGGAAATCCATCAGAGTTTGAGCTAAATGTGCACAACAACTAAAATAAAAAGCTATGAATATGTAATTATGGGTTTAGGATAATACTTTAGCTATTAAATATGGAAACTGATTTGTAGACAATTTAGTCATAATGAATATGGAAACAGTACTTAATTAATAAATGCATGAATGTATACGATCACCGTATGCTTAAATACACTTGAATACCGCAGTGGAACAATACAAGATATCCCTAAAAGGCATATAATCGTTATTGCTGGTAGGAAAACACTTAAACACTATACACTTGTTTTATATACACGACCCATATGTATGATGCGCTCATCAAGAAGAGTTTGACCCTTATATATAATGCGCTCAACAAGAAGAGTACGATCCATATATATAATCCAATAAACAAGAAGAGTACGACCCAGAAATATATAATGCTCTCACCAAGAAGAATACGACCAATACATACATGTATAATGCTCTCAGCAAGAATTGTAAGACCCATTCATAGAATGCGCTCAACAAGAAGTGTACGACCCATATATAATCCAATATACAAGAAGACTACGATCCATACATATATGATGCGCTCACCAAAAAGAGTCCGACCCATATGTACATGTATAATGCGCTCAAAAAGAAGAGTACGACCCATACTTATAATGCGCTCAAGAAAAAAGTGAGACCCATACAAAGAATGCGCTCAACAAGAAGTGTACGACCCATACATATAATGCGCTAAACAAAAAAAGTACGACTCATATGATGCGCTCAACAAAAAGTGTTCGACCCGTATTTATGGTGCGCTAAACAAAAAGGGTACGACCCATACACATAATGCGCTCAATAAGAAGAGTACGACCCATACATCTACTGCGTTCAACAAGAAGAGTACGACACATACATATATTGCGTTCAACAAGAAGAGTACGACCCATACATATAATGCGCTCAACAAGAAGAGTACGACCCATACATATAATGCGTTCAACGAGAAGAGTACGACCCATACATATATTGCGTTCAACAAGAAGAGTACGACCCATACATATAATGCGCTCAACAAGAATAGTACGACCTATACACATATTGCGTTCAACAAGAAGAGTACGACCCAAATATATGATGCGCAAAACAAGAAGAGTACGACCCATACATATATTGCTTTCAACAAGAGGAGTAAGACCCATATAAATAATGCGCTCAACAATAAGAGTACGACCCATACATTAATTACGTTCAACAAGAAGAGTACGACCCATATAAATAATGCGCTCAACAAGAAGAGTACGACACATACACATAATGCGCTCAACAAGAAGAGCACGGCCCATACAAATAAGGCGCTCAGCAAGAAGAGTACTTGATGCGCTCAGCAAGAAGAATACGACCCATATATATGATGCGCTAAACAAGAATAGTAAAACCCATATATATAATGCGCTCCAAAAGAGGAGTACGACCCATATATATGATGCGCTCAACAAGAAGAATTCGCATACATATAATGCACACAACAAGAAGAGTTCGACCAATATATATAATGCACTTAACAAGAAGAGTTCTATCCATACGTATCATGCGCTCACCAAGATGAGTACGACCCATATATATGATGCGTTCAACAAGAAAAATACGACCCATATATATAATGCGCTCAAGAAGAAGAGTATGATCCATAAATATAATGCGCTCAATAAAAAAGTGAGACCTATGCATATAATGCGCTAAACAAGAAGAGAACGATCCCTATATATAATGCGCTCTTAACGGTCAAACACATGTTGTTGGAATGTGTAGAATTTGATCCTATGCGTCAAAGGTACTACAACGTTATTACTATGACAGAGTTATTTAATATTATAGATTTTGGTCTAGTTTTAGATTTCCTGAAGGAAATCAGACTATTTAAATCATTATAATATGTTCTTGTATATTTTACTTCTTTATATACCCGTATTAGGGCATTTGTGGACCTGCATATATAGTTTATATTACTACCATATCATCCCTTACTTGTAAATAGTTTTATCTTTATTTATTTACATTAGTTTTTAATTAGTCCTTCATTTCTTCATCATTCATCGGTTTTTGCGCAAAATATGACCTATCTATGTGACGACGTGCCGTAAAACACAATTCATTCATTAATTCGTTATAATGCGCTCAACAAGAAGCGTACGACCCATATACATGTATATGATGCGCTAAGCATAATGGTAAGACCCATATATATGATGCGCTCAGCAAGAAGAGTACTACCCATATATATTATGCGCTCAACAAGAAAAGTACGACCAATACATTATACTATACATGTTTCAGTGGTTGCACTTAAAGACATCACACCAGAATCAAAAGATCACGGACATTTTACAGCTAGAGACGATCACAAACTTGTTAATCCTCTACTGTGGAAAATATTTATTGAGGCCCTGACATAATTTTATATAAGTCTACAATGTGCAATGTTTCTTACAATTGCTAAATGTTAATTTTACTGTTTCGAATAGAAACATTTGAATATGGCAGATTAAAAAGGTAAAATAAATACTAAAAATATTGAAATTAAATCATGCTGGTACTGTTAAACATAAAATTTAGAAATAATTAAATCGGATTTAAAATTGTTTGTCGGGGCCTCATAATATAACATACATACCAATCTCCAATTTTGCATGAGATTCTCGTACTTCTCACAATGCATGAAAAAAACAATCATAATTATGCCCCCACTATTTCTATAGGATGGATTAGGCTGGTGTGATGTCTTTAAATGTTTACAACGAACTTAAAGTAATAAGATTAACGATCGGTCGCTGAAAAACACACAATAGTCACGACGTATGGGTGGTTAGTTACATTTATGAAACCTCTAATACTATGTTAATTACAACCATACGTAATACGAGAGATATGTCCTTCATGTCGTATTTGTTGTATCCCACACGACGACGAAACGGACGTTTTAGTTGTGGATATGTGAACAAGCTATAGGTAGGGTCTGAATGGGTAAATGCTTTGTGCCTGTCTGGCTGCAATCTATTGAAATGCCAAGCATAATTTCATAATAGAGCATACTCTTAAAGAATGGAAATACGAGATAAATGATGACTGAGGAGCAAAAATGATCTTTAATTTCAAGTCCCCTGCGGTTTAAATTAAAGAAGAACATGTGCAAGATTTGAATATCTATCTTAAGAGCGTTTTAATCTATTTGATCAGTACTTTGGTAATTAAAGAATATTTGTTGAATACTCCAAACAATTTTATTAACATGCAATTATTTTCAGTGAGCGCTAAAAGTAAATACTGATACACTGTAGTGAAAGACGGTAGAGGTTTGAGCCCGTGTCACACGACAATAATAGTCGTTTTACAAAACTTTTACTATTCAATAAAAATCAGCAGTTATGTGTTTGAGTGCCTTGATTTTGTCAGGCTTTCTTGATTTTATGAATGTTGAGTTCTGTTCAACCCGGGGCTAGAGGGCGTGAGCGGTAGCTAGCATATTTCACTACCGCTCATGAACAGTCTCAATCAAACCGAGACTGCAATATTTCGTATATGTCGTGTTCGGCCGTTTCCAAAGGTCCATTATCATACTATTTTCTATAAATAAACTAATGGTTACCGTGTATAAACATAATTTGAATTTGACCATGGTCAGTATGTTATTTGAAGCGAAAATATATCGCCTTTAAACAGCATAATGTATTTTGTTGTACGGAGTGAACTGTTGACTGTCCTCCTTGAATGCCTTCCCTGTCCGATCTTTTTATATTTTTTTACATAATACGAACTATTATATCTATAGATTGAGGGCTTGAACACACTTGTACCACGACCTTCATTTTGAGAAGTCTGAATGGTAAGTAATTGAAGAGGTTAGCTATGACGTCGGTCTATACAAACAAAAAAATGTTCTGACTCATTGGTACGTGTCACCAGATGATTTGCAATCTCGTTAAAATATTTATGTCAGCAAAATTAACACGATAATATAATTTAATGGTAATGTAGGCGATACTGAACTTGTTTTTGACCGTATAAACAAATACAACGAAAATTATATATTGTGCTTATAACATATTTCTGGGAAACTCGCCGATGAAGAGATCATCCCAAAATCGATGCGTTTACTCTATATAAAACTGAAACACACTCGGTTCGTTTTATTTGCATTGGACTGTCTCACACAACCCTTCCAGATCGCATTCAGTTTCCTATAGTTTGAAAATGATTTAAATTTAAAAACGATCAAAGGTCGTAATATAGTTTAGGTATGACCAATGTGTCATAATACACGATACATGTATTAGGTACATTGTATATTTACTCATCACGAGGCCAATCATCACATAATTGAGATGACATTCAACCGGTCTAATCAATCTCAAATATGACATTTTTAATTTTATTATCGTAACCCTGATCGTCTTTCCAAATATAAAAATAATTTAAGACTCTTCTGCGACAAGGACTATCCCAAACTGACTTCTATGGTGATTTGATTTATAAACTTCGTAAGATTCAAGGTCATGATCACTTTCATACTATCTTTGTTAAACTTGTTAAAAAGTTTATCGAACGAGGTTATGACCCTATCATTTTGCAACGTACTGCATGCTTGGCGGTGGACCCTTTAACAGTTCGCCACTATGCTTTCGTCTTTAATTGTACAATGACCGCACAGGCTGTGGACCCTATGATGACGTCTACCTAAAGCCCAGTAGGACGGTGGCGTTTGATGTTTGTCTATGATATTTTTTGTCGTGCCTTTAATGGTTTATTCTCTTGTTGCTCTGGCTTCTGCCAAGTCACTGAGTACCTTCATTGTGGCTTTCTAGGCTACTGTTTCATTTGTATTATATTTTGCCTATTGATGCTGCCTTGTTGGTCATCTCAACTATTACCACTATTAATCCTACATCTAAAATATTACCACTATTAGTCCAACCTCTCAGCTATTACCACTATTAATACAACCTCTCAAGTATTACCACTATTAGTCCAACCTCTCATATATTACCACTCTCAGTCCAACCTCTCATCTATTACCACTCGTAGTCCAACCTCTCAATTATTAACACTATACGTCCTACCTCTGATCTATTACTACTATTAGTCCAACCTTTCAACTATTACCACTATTAGTCCAACCTCTCATATACTACCAATATTAAACCAACGTCTCAAATATTACCACACTTAGTCCAACCTCCGAACAATTACCACTATTAGTCCAACATTTCAACTACTACCACTATTAGTTCAACCTCTCAACTGTTACCACTAGTAGTCCTTCCTCTCAACTATTACCACTATAAGTCCTACATCTCAAATATTACCACACTTAGTCCAAGATCTCAACTATTACCACTATTAGTTCAACCTCTCAACTATTACCACTAGTAGACCTTCCTCTCAACTATTACCACTATTAGTCATACATCTCAAATATTACCAGACTTAGTCCAAAATCTCAACTACTATCACTATTAGTTTAACCTCTCAACTATTATCGCTATTAGTCCTTCCTCTCAACTATTATCACTATTAGTCCTACATCTCAAATATTACCACACTTAGTCCAAGATCTAAACTACTACCACTATTAGTTTAACCTCTCAACTATTATCACTAGTAGTCCTTCCTTTCAACTATTACCACTATTAGTCATACATCTCAAATATTACCACACTTAGTCCAACATCTCAACTACTATCACTATTAGTTTAACCTCTCAACTATTGCCACTAGTAGTCCTTCCTGTTACCACTATTAGTCCTACATCTCAAATATTACCACACTTAGTCCAAGATCTCAACTACTACCACTATTAATTCAACCTCTCAACTATTATCACTAGTAGTCCTTCCTCTCAACTATTACCACTAGTAGTCCTTCCTGTTACCACTATTAGTCCTACATCTCAAATATTACCACACTTAGTCCAAGATCTGAACTACTACCACTATTAATTCAACCTCTCAACTATTACCACTAGTAGTCCTTCCTCTCAACTATCACCACTATTAGTCATACATCTCAAATATTACCACACTTAGTCCAACATCTCAACTACTATCACTATTAGTTCAACCTCTCAACTATTACCACTATTAGTCCTTTCTCTCAACTATTATCACTATTAGTCCTACATCTCAAATATTACCACACTTAGTCCAAGATCTCAACTACTACCACTATTAGTTCAACCTCTCAACTATTATCACTAGTAGTCCTTCCTCTCAACTATTACAACTATAAGTCCTACATCTGAAATATTACCACACTTAGTCCAACATCTAAACTACTACCACTATTAGTCCTTCCTTTCAACTATTACCACTATTAGTCCTGCATCTCAAATATTACCACTCTTAATCCAACCTCTCAATTATTACACTATTAGTCCAACCTCTCAGTTATTACCACTATTAGTCCAACCTCTCAACTATTACCAATATTAATTCAACCTCTCAATTATTACCACTAGTAGTCCAACCCCTCAATTATTACCACTAGTAGTCCAACCCCTCAATTATTACCACTATTAGTCCAACATCTCAATTATTACCACTATTAGTCCAACCTATCAACTACTTCCACCATTAGTCCAACCTCTAAACTATTTCCACTATTAGTCCTACATCTCAAATATTACCACACTAACGTAACCATTACATCTATTAGTCCAACCACTCATCTATTACCAACTATAAGTCCATTATCTCAACTATTAACACTATTAGTCCTACATCTCAAATATTACCACACTAAGGCAACTATTATCAATATTAGTCCAATCCCTCATTTATTACCACTTTTATTCTAATCTCTCAACTATTACCACTCTAAGTCCAACCTCTTTACTATTACCATTATTAGTTCAACCTCTTAACTATTGTCACTATTAGTCCAACCTCTCATCTAAAGTATTACCACTCTAACTCAAACATTTGATTTATTACCACTTTAAAATTATTACCACTATTAGTCGAGATCTCCACTATTATAACTATTAGTGCAACTTTTCAACTATTACCACTATTAATCCAACCTCTCAAATCCTATAACTATTACCCCAACCTCTCAACCCTACCACTATTAGTCCTACTTTTCATCTATTACCACTATTAGCCATACACCTCAAATATTACCACTATTAGTCCAGTCTATCAACTTCTACCACTATTACGCCAACCTCTCAATTATTACCACTTTCAGTCCAACCTTTCAACTATTACCACTATTAGTCATACATCTCAAATATTACCACTCCATGTCCAACCTCTCACGTATTACCACCCGAAATTCAACCTCTGATTTATTACCACTCTTAGTCCAAAATGTCAACTATTACCACTCATAGTCCATCCTCTCAACTATTACCACTATTAGACCAACCTCTCAACTACTACCACTATTAGTCCAACCTCTCAACTATGACCACTCTTAGTGGTAGTAGATGAGAGATTGGACTAATGGTCGTAATAGTTAAGAAGTTGGACTAATAGTGGCACTAGTTGAGAGGCTGGACTAATAGTGGTAGTAGTTGAGAGGTTGGACTAATAGTGGTAATAGATGTGAGGTTGCACTAAGAGTGTTAGTAGTTGAGAGGTTGGACTAATAGTGGTAATAGATGTGAGGTTGCACTAAGAGTGTTAGTAGTTGAGAGGTTGGACTAATAGTGGTAATAGATGTGAGGTTGCACTAAGAGTGTTAGTAGTTGAGAGGTTGGATTAAGAGTAATAATAGTTGAGAGGTTGGACTAATAGTGGTAGTAGTTGAGAGGCTGGACTAATAGTGGTAGTAGTTGAGAGGCTGGACTAATAGTGGTAGTAGTTGAGAGGTTGGGCCAATAGTGGTAGTAGGTGAGAGGTAGGACTAATTGTAGTAGTAGTTGGGAGGTTGGACTAAGAGTGGTAGTAATTGAGAGGTTGGACTATTAGTGGTAATAGCTGAGAGGTTGACTAAGAGTAATAATAGTTGAGTGGTTGGACTAAGAGTGGTAATAGTTGAGAGGTTGGACTAAGAGTGGTAACAGTTGAGATGTTAGATTAATAGAGGTAATAGTTGAGAGGTTGACTTAGAGTAATAATAGTTGAGCGGTTGGACTAAACGTGGTAATATTTGAGAGGTTGGACTAAGAGGGTTAATAGTTGAGATGTTGGACTAATAGTGGTAATAGTTGAGAGGTTGGACTAAAAGTGGTAATAGTTGAGATGTTGGACTAAGTGTGGTAGTAGTTGAGAGGTTGGACTAATAGTGGTAATAGCTGAGTGGTTGGACTAATAGTGGTAGTAGTTGAGAGGTTTGACTAAGATTAGTAATAGTTGAGAGGTTGGACTAATAGTGGTAATAGTTTAGAGATTTGACTAAAATTAGTAATAGTTGAGATGTAGGACTAATAGTGGTAATAGTTGCTAAGTTGGATTAATGGTTGTAGTAATTGAGATCTTGGACCAAGAATAGTAAAAGCTGTGAGCTTGGACTAATAGTGGTAGTAGTTGAGAGATTGGGCAATTAGTGGTAATAGTTGAGAGATTGGACTAATAGTGGTAATAGTTGAGGGCTTGCATTAATAGTGGTAATTGTTGAGGGGTTGCATTGATAGTGGTAATTGTTGAGAGGTTGCATTATTAGTGGTAATAGTTGAGAGGTTTGATTAATAATGGTAATAGTTGATAGGTTGGATTAATAGTGGTAATATTTGATTTTGGACTAATAGTGGTATATTTGGGGTATAGTTGAGAGTTTGGACTAACAGTGGTAATAGTTTAGAAGATTGACTAATAGTGGTAATAGTTGAGCTCTTGGACTAATAGTGGTAGGAGTTGAGATTCTCGACCGGACTGTCCAGAACCGTCTTGACCCATCAGACTTCTCGACCGTACTGTCTAGAACCATATTGACCCATCAAGGCGGACAGGCGATTGACAGGCGTGCTGTCTAGAACCGTTTTGACCAATTAGATTTCTCGGCCGGATTGTCTAAAACCGTCTTCACCCAAAATATGTATTGGCTGGACTGTCTAGAACCGTTTTTTCCCATCAGAATGAATTGTCAGACGGGCTGTTTAGATCTGTCTTGACCAAACAGAATTCTCGACTGGACTGTCTAGAACCGTCTTGACAAGGACTATCACAACCTGACTTCTAAAAGTGGTAATAGTTGAGAGATTGGACAATTAGTGGTAATAGTTGAGAGATTGGACTAATAGTGATAATATTTGAGAGGTTGGACTAATAGTGGTAATAGTTGAGGGGTTGCATTAATAGTGGTAATTGTTGAGGGGTTGCATTACTAGTGGTTATTGTTGAGAGGCTGCATTATTAGTGGTAATAGTTGAGAGGTTTGATAAATAATGGTAATAGTTGATAGGTTGGATTAATAGTGGTAATATTTGATTTTGGACTAATAGTGGTATATTTGGGGTATAGTTGAGAGTTTGGACTAACAGTGGTAATAGTTTAGAAGATTGACTAATAGTGGTAATAGTTGAGGTCTTGGACTAATAGTGGTAGGAGTTGAGATTCTCGACCGGACTGTCCAGAACCGTCTTGACCCATCAGACTTCTCGACCGTACTGTCTAGAACCATCTTGACCCATCAAGGCGGACAGGCGATTGACAGGCGTGCTGTCTTGAACCGTTTTGACCCATTAGATTTCTCGGCCGGATTGTCTAAAACCGTCTTCACCCAAAAGATGTATTGGCTGGACTGTCTAGAACCGTTTTGTCCCATCAGAATGAATTGTCAGACGGGCTGTTTAGATCTGTCTTGACCCATCAGAATTCTCGACTGGACTGTCTAGAACCGTCTTGACAAGGACTATCACAACCTGACTTCTAATAGTGGTAATAGTTGAAAGATTGGACAATTAGTGGTAATAGTTGAGAGATTGGACTAATAGTGCTAATATTTGAGAGGTTGGACTAATAGTGGTAATAGTTGAGGGGTTGCATTAATAGTGATAATTGTTTAGGGGTTGCATTAATAGTGGTAATTGTTGAGAGGTTGCATTATTAGTGGTAATAGTTGAGAGGTTGGATTAATAATGGTAATAGTTGAGAGGTTCGATTAATAGTGGTAATATTTGATTTTGGACTAACAGTGGTATAGTTGGGGAATAGTTGAGAGTTTGGACTAACGGTGGTAATAGTTTAGAAGATGGACTAATAGTGGTAATAGTTGAGCGCTTGGACTAATAGTGGTAGGAGTTGAGATTCTCGACCGGACTGTCCAGAACCGCCTTGACCCATCAGACTTCTCGACCGTACTGTCTAGAACCATCTTGACCCATCAAGGCGGACAGGCGATTGACAGGCGTGCTGTCTAGAACCGTTTTGACCCATTAGATTTCTCGGCCGGATTGTCTAGAAACGTCTTCACCCAAAAGATGTATTGGCTGGACTGTCTAGAACCGTTTTGTCCCATCAGAATGAATTGTCAGACGGGCTGTGTAGATCTGTCTTGACCCATCAGAATTCTCGACTGGACTGTCTAGAACCGTCTTGACAAGGACTATCACAACCTGACTTCTATGGTGATGTGATTTATAAACTTCGTAAGATTCATGGTCATGGTCATACTATCTTTGTTAAACTTGTTAAAAAGTTTGATCAAAACACTATCATTTTGCAACGTACTGCATGCTTGGGGGTGGACCCTTTTACAGTTTGCCACTATGCTTTCCTCTTTAAATGTACGATAACCGGACAGGCTGTGGACCCTATGATGACGCCTACCTAAAGCCCATTGGGACGGTGGCGTTTGATGTTTGTCTATAATCTTTCCTGTCGTGCCCTTAATCGTTTATTTTCTTGTTGCTCTGGCTTCTGCCAAGTCATTGAGTACCTTCATTGTGGCTTTCTAGGCTGTTGTTTTTTTGTATTATATTTACACGACCATATTTGTGTTTTACTTATATTGCCAATTGATTCTGCCTTGTTGGTTAGAGATTAAATCATGGCGGGGATTTCTTTACTTACACTGTCCTGTTTTAATGGGTTGACAGTAGGGTAAGTGTGAGGTTTGATGCACCCTAGAACCGGTTTAAACCCTCAGTGGCCTACTTTGCCTCTGACCGTTCCAAGGCGGTAGCCCTATTGTCAAACCTTTTGTGTTTGTGATGTCGTTTTCAATTTTTATTACTTTTGCCTTTTCATTTGTCTGTTTGCGTGTTTGTTTTTGTGTTTTGTGGTTGACTGTCGTCCTTGAATGTTCCTTTCCTGTCCGATATTTTTATCCTTCTTGACTTATCATAATTCTCAACCGGACCGTCTAAAACCGTCTTGACCCATCAGAACTGACAGGCATTTGTCTAAAACCGTCTTGACCCATTACAATTATTGGCCAGATTATCTAGAACCGTCTTGACCCATCAGAATTTTCGACCGGACTGTATAGAACCGTCTTGACCCATCAAAATTCTTTGCCGGACTGTCTAGGACCTTCTGGCTCAATCAGAATTCTCGGCCTGGCTGTCTAGACCCATCAGGACCCATCAGAATTGACAGGCGTGCTGTCTAGAACCGTCTTGACCCATCATAATTCTTGGCTGGACTATCTGACCTGTCTTGACCCATACAAATTCTCGGCTAGACTGTCTAGAACCGTCTAGACAGACAGACAGACAGACAGACAGACAGACAGACAGACAGACAGACAGACAGACAGACAGACAGACAGACAGACAGACAGACAGACAGACAGACAGACGGACGGACGGACGGACGGACGGACGGACGGACGGACGGACGGACGGACGGACAGACAGACAGACAGACCAGACATACATACAGACAGACAGACAGACAGACAGACAGACAGACAGACAGACAGACAGACAGACAGACAGACAGACAGACAGACAGACAAGTTAATTTGAGATTTAACTTTTCTGAATCTTAACTGAATACTTTCTGAAATGTTCAGACTTAACTTTGTCCATCAAATAGAAGTCTGGAAAGTTAGATATTAAATAGACGTTGAAACAACGTCTAATTGCAACGTATATTAGGCGTCGGTAAACCAACGTTGAATAAACGTTGTGTTTGTGTTGTCAGTCGACGTCGTTAAACCGACTGTGTATAGACGTTGAAACAACGTCTACTTGCAACGTATATTAGACGTCGATAAACCAACTTCAATGAACGTTGTGTTTGTGTTGTCAGTAGACGTCGTTAAACATACGTTAAATTGACGTTGTTTCAACGTTGGCGACGTCGCGGCCTGATTTCGACGTTTCACCAACGTCGTGTGCCTGCTGGCAACTTTATTTTGGGTACATAAATATTTATAAAAGGTGTGTGTGTGGGATGGGTGCCAGGTGTTGGGATCCGGGGCGAGGGGGCGGAGTGGGGGGTCTAGATATAAAATATAATTATGCAGGATGTGGCAGTTGAAAATAAATAGAGTTGACCTTAATTGACTAGGTATTTTTGTTTAAAGACAAAGTTCTGTTGTGGTGTAATTTCCCCTCAAAATGAAATATTGCTATATTTTCTAAATTAAATTAAATTTATACAAGATGCATGATATTTAATTGTGTTTGAACCACAGCGGTGACTCAGGGGTAGAGCATCAGCCTCACATGCGAGTTCGTGGGTCGTGGATTCGTTCACGGGCCGCTGACATACCAAAGACCTTAAATATACAAATGGTACAAGTAGCTCCCTTGCTTAACGCTCAGCATATAAAAGGGTCATTCTAGGACTGGTCGGCCGGTGTCAGTATAATGTGACTGGGTGGGGTATCATGTAATGTGTCTATGAGACGATGACGTGGTATTCCAGTGAAGCACTATAAAATGAGCATTAAGCTCACTGCCACCGAAAGAAACCGTTGTGATATCACTAAAAGTTTGTTGAAAGCAACGTTAAACACCATACAAACAAAAACAAATAATTGTGTTTGTTTTATTTCCATCATCAATGATGTTTTAAATATACATGTATTTAGCTAATTGGTAGGACATTTGTCCTAGTTGAAATGTGGAATAGGGCAATTTATGTGTCACCACACTCAACATTGATGAGTTACCCAGATAAAAGTCAAAACTACGACAAATAAAAAACCAAATATGCCAGCATCAAATCAGGGTGCATTACCATTGTCAAGATTGGTCTTCAAAGTGAGGAATAATTAGTTAAAATTGAAATCTCCAGGTAACATGGGTACCGCATAATAACTATCAGTTATATATTGGTATATCATTCAGAACCTGCCTATGGCAGATGATACTTGTTTGGACACTTTACATAAGGGATTTTTTTTTCCAGAGTAATAATGTACAAAATGATAATCAAATAAAAAACATATATATATTCTCTATATGGGTAGGATACATTATGACATATCTATCTATCAAATGATTAACATTATGTTGATAGAATTTTACTTATATCATAGTGAAGGTGGTATTAAATGAGCAGATCGGCTGACATGCACTGTAAATACCCAAACTTGAAATAACAGAAATAGTAAAGTGAAGGTGGTATTAATTGATCAAACTGACATCCTCAATGCAGATATAGGTTGCCCAAACTTGAAATAACAGCTAATAATCATGGTGAAGGTGATATTAAATGACCAGACTGACATACACAATTTAAACGTAGGGTGCCCACACTTGAAATTCCAGCTATAGTCATGACTAAGAGGTATTAAATGATCAGACTGACATCTAGGGTGACCACACTTGAAATAACAGCTGTAATCATGGCGAAGGCGGTATTAAATGACCAGACTGACATCCTCAGTGTAGATATGGGGTGCCCAAACTTGAAATAACAGCTATAATCATGGTGAAGGTGGTATTAAATGACCAGACTGACATCCACAATGTCAATATAGGGTGCCCAAACTTGAAATAACAGCTATAATCATGGTGAAGGTGGTATTAAATGATCAGAATGACATCCACGATGTAGAAATAAAGTGTCCAAACTTGAAAAACAGCAATATCATACTGAAGGTGGTATTAAATGACCCGACTGACATGTAAATACAGGATGCCTAAACTTGAAATAACAGCTATAATCATGATTAAAGGTTAATAAATGATCAGACTGACATACACAATGTAAATATAGGTGCCCAATCTTGAAATAACAGCAGCCTATAATCGTGGTGAATAGGGTATTTAATGCTATAATCATGATTAAAGGTTAATAAATGATCAGACTGACATATACAATGTAAATATAGGATGCCCAAACTTGAAATAAACTGACATACACAATGTAAATATGGGATGCCCAAACTTGAAATTACAGCTATAATCATTGTGAAGGTAGTATTAAATGACAAGACCGACATCCGCAATGTAGATATAGGGTGCCCAATCTTGAAATAACAGCTATAATCATGCTGAATGTGGTATTAAATGACCAGACTGACATCCTCTGTAGATATAGGATGCCCACTCTTGACCCATCAGAATTGTCGCCCGTGCTATCTAGAACCGTCTGGACCCGTCAGAATTTTTGGCCTGGCTGTCTAGACCGTCTTGACAAATCATAATGAATTCTCGGCCGCTCTGTCCAGAACCCTCTTGACCTATCAGAATTCTCTGCCGGGCTGTCCAGATCCGTCTTGACCAATCATAATTCTCAGCCGGGCTGTCTAGAACCGTCCTGACCCATCCGAATTCTCGGTCGGGCTGTCTAGATCGTCTTGACCCATCCGAATTCTCGACTGGGCTGTTTAGAACCATCTAGACCTATCAGAATTGTCAGCCCGGTTGCCTAGATTGTCTTGGCCAATCGGAATTATCGACAGGGCTGACTAATGTCTTGACCAACCAGAATGCTCGGCCGGCCTGTCCAGAACAGTCTTGACCCATAATAATTCTCGGCTGTGCTGTCTATAACTGTCTTGACCCATCAGAATTCTCGACCGGGCTGTCTAGAACCGTCTTGACCCATCAACATTCTCGGCTGGGCTCTCCAGAACCGTCTTGAATCATCAGACTTCATGGCCGAACTGTCTAGAACCGTCTTGACTCATCAGAATTATCGGCCGGGCTGTCTATAACCGTCTTCACCAACCATAATTCTCGGCCGGGCTGTCCAGAACCATCTAGACCCATCAGAATTATCGGCCTGGGCTGGGCTGTCTAGGACCGTCTTGACCCATCAGAATTCTCTGCCGGGCTGTCTTGAAATCGATTCAAGCTATAACCGTTCCAAGTCGGTAACCTTGTCTTCACCACCCTTTCTGTTGTTTTTTGTCTCTTTCATTGTGTTGTCAAGTCTTTGTTTGCAGTACAGCGCGGACCTACGATGCCATTGCGTTCGGATGTTGTGGTTTCTATAAGACCCTATATCTCATTTTTTACCCATCATATTTCTGGGCTGGGCTGTCTAGAACCGTCTTGACCCATCAGAATTCTCTGCCGGGCTGTCTAGAACCGTCTTGACCCATCAGAATTTATGCCTGGGCTGTCCAGAACCGTCTTGACTGATCAGAAGTTTTGTCATATTGCATATTGTTCATAATGGTTTTATTTGGATTACAAAGCTATGTATGTATACCTGTCACACATTCAGATTAAAGGGCACACATTCAGCCATTTTTTAATGTATGTGATTGGATTTTGTTTTTTTTATAATGTTTATATCTATATTTAATATGATATCGTTTGTACACATGCAGACTTTTGTACTTCTCACTAACTAGGTGGAATGACATTTGTGTATCAATAAAAAATGCTTAAGTAATAATCTTTATATAGCTATATCTCCTTAGTAATGATTATATGAATTAGTTAATTTAATGACCCTTAGAATAATTTACTTACCTTCTGTCGTTATGCGTTTATATTGCTCCTTGATTCTTACTTCCAGTAAAACTGTTAAGACACCTGAAAAGTACGCAAAAGGTCTGTGCACACACCCCTCACAACACTTACAGCATGTACTTAGTATTTAATTAGTGTGTTATGTAACACTTCTTGATAAGGTACCATACATCACACCTAGTAGGTATCAAACATATACTGTAACCTCATTGTGTGAAGTGATTTATTGAAGCCAGTAATTACTTGTGTCTTATGGTATGCCAGTTACATCACCAAGTAGATAACGGTACTCAGGAAATTACCATACATTTTGAAATCTATAATCAACTTACATGTGTAATTCATCCAGTGAATTATTAGTGATGTTATTGAAAATACAGTAAATTATACAATACTCTGTTGAGAATGTATAATGTAAATAACTTAATTGCAATTACTTTTGACAAGCTGTTTATTGTTAGAAAAATCATTTACCATTACAAAAGATCTGCCATATGATAGATTACCAATAATCTGACACTCTGCATGTTGGTGACCGGGTGTTAGTGTCAGGTCTGGTGTGTTTGTATTGTGTTTATTGTCGTTTTCAACAATGTTTCAGTTATATCATGATGATGTCTACTTGTAGCAGTGAGCTGAATGCTCATTTTATAGTGCTGTCTCACTGGAATACCACGTCATAATACACATGACAGGATACCCCACCCAGTCACATTCTTTTGACACCGGGCCGACCAGTCCTAGAACTACCCTTTTATATGCTATAAACATCAAGCAAGGGAGCTACTAGTACCATTTATAAAAAAGTCTTTGGTATGACCTGGCCGGGGATCGAACCCACGACCACCCATATAACTTTAATGGCAATATGTTGGAAGACCAAGTATATAAACATGTATATGGTATACTGGAAGACCAAGTATATTTTATTGTAAGAGTAAATTAGTTTCAACCCTATTATAATTTTCTAATTCTTAAAGGCCTGGACTTAAATGGCAGAGTGCCATTGAATTTCAGCACTACCAATAAAACCCTATAAAGATCCCACCATGTAGCCCAAATATACAAGGCATTTGAGAGACCCCATAGAGTATGGGGCCCTGCAAAATACAAGTTATAAAACGGGAACAGGATATTTTTACTTATATGTACCGGTTGAGTGTAAGTGCCTAGGAAGTAATAAAACAATGTTGTTATTAGTTTAAAATGTATTTGTGCATAAAAAGAAAATCACTAACAGAGATCCATTTTTAAATATTTCTTTTCTAAATATTAATAATATAGAAAAAATGTATTTACAAAATTAATAAATTAATGAAACAAAATTAAAGTTGACAAACTGGATCTCTGAAGACTTACCATAAAAGCAACGAATACAATTTATTACTTAATGACTTAATGACGGAGGATATGAATGAATGAAGTTTGGAGAGAATTAATGAATATAAACAAAATAATGATCAAATGAGGGACTTCGTTATTTATTATATTCTTTTTTAATAATTCAGTCATTCGTTTTTTCCCACATTAAATAATATTTTCAAAATTAATTCCATAATTAATAATTAATTTATTGAATATTTTCCCTCATTAATTAAATTATAAAGATATATGAATTATAAATATATTGAAAAATACTTGGAAAAATGTTATTTATTTTGTATTGACCGTAATTGATTATCTGTTAAAAAAGGACACCCACCCCTGGTATGCCTGTATGGGCTGCACATGTGCCCACACCTCCCCCAAACCAAACATGTCATTAGCATTTAATTACTGTGTTATGTAAAACTTCCTAATAAGGGTCCCATATACCACTGTATATTAAAACCTACCCTAAATTTGTGGAGAGGGGCGTCCGTGGCCGAGTTGTTAGAGTCTCTAACTTGAAATCACTTGCCCCTCACCGCTTTAGGTTCGATCCCTCAGGGGCCTAGGAATCTTTATGTGAGGAAGCTATCCAGCTGGCTTGAGGAACGTCGGTGGTTCTACCCAGGTGCCCGCCCGTGCACGAAAATTGCCCGGAGGGGCACCTGGGGTCTTCCTCCATCAACGGAAGCTGGAAAGTCGCCATATGACCTTAGCTGTTGGTGCGACTATAAAATCCAATTCAATTCAATTCAAATTTATGGAGTGTGATTTATTGATGACAGCATGTGAAACAAAATTAGAATAGAAACATTATCTTTACCAGAAAAAAAGTTTAACCGATCCCTTTAGAAGATAAAAGATAGTTAGTTGAAAAATTGACTTTTTTATGCATTTTAGCATGCACTCATGAAACCAATTTTCTGAAACTTGTCTGAAAATTTCCGAAACGTAACTGAACCCTCATTTTGTCTTAACACCAAATCACCATCTGAATTTTGGCTGAACTCCAAACCCTCAATTCTGAAAATTGTCTGAACAGAGAACTGGTCTGATCAGACAGATCAATTCAGAAGTGGTTCAGATAAAATATTTTTCTGAATCTTAACTGAACATTTCTGAACTGTTCAGACTTAGATCTATCCATCAAATAAAAGTGAAGTCAAACAACATCTTAAAGTCTGAAAAGTCAGACTTTATATAAAAACAATGTACATTAACAATCTGATTAAGAAAATGTCAGACTTTATTTTTTCTGAATCTTCACTGAACACTATAACTGATGATGCAATATAATAATATATATATGTTTTATGTTATTAATAATGATATATATAAGGCTTATTTATATAATATTTAAAATTTCAGATTTTGTAAGCATCTGGGTGTAGTCCGAGAACTAGGAGGGTTTTATCTACGTGGAAATGGCCAACAGGATAATTGATACTGTCGGAAAGGCAATTGCCGCTAGTTTCCAAATATATGAGTCTTACAAACACCATCCTGTGCGTTGATGAGATATTTGGGTTTGAATATGGTGAGGGGGTAATTTAATGTTACACCTTTGACATGTAGTCAAAGTTTAAAAATATTCATATTTAAATTGACAAATGTGGCTATGTTCAAAATAAATCTTTGATATTTGTTGAAAATACATTAGTACTTTGGTAAAAAGTTAACAGTGTTTGTAACCCATGCTTAACCCATATTTAACGAGGTCAAAGTTCAAATAAGTGCAAATTACTTTAGAAAATCTTGACACCTGGTGTCAAACTTTATTTTTTTATTATCTATTTGAGAACGGCCAATACGATAATTGATACCGTTGGAAATGTACTTTTCTCAAACTTTCAAATATGTGAGTGTTGTAAAGATAGTCATGTGTGTTGTTGAGTATTTTTGGTTTGAATACGGTTGGTGGGTTAATTTAATGTTTTTACATGTAGTAAACATTTAAATATATTTTCATATTTAATTTTAAACATGCGACTAGGCTAAACCCATATGTTAATATTGTTGCTCATTTATGGAGTTTTATAATACAATATTAACAGTGTATGCTATAGAAGCTGTGAACCATATTTAAACGAGGTCAAAGTTTAAATCAGTGCACATCTTTAAATGTTGACACCTGGGGCCTAACTTTATTTTTCTATATATATATTTCTTTATTAAAGTCTCATCATGGTTTACAATAAATACAAACATAAATAAAACATCGTTAACATTATACGATAGCCATGCCATTCTAATAAGAATTATAAGAGACTATAGTTATAAAACCATCAACATATTTTCAAAGTAGCTAATAACATCAAACGATATTAGCATATATATTACACATTAAGACTATGTAAATGATGCTAATCTATCTATAAAATATGTACTAAGAATGAGTATTGTAAGATTTGACAAAATAAACAAAGCACTATTGCGCATTAGTTAAAAAAAAATTAAAAAATCATTTATCCCCTTTGATCAGATCAAAAAGGAACTGATTAGCATCATTTTCATAGAAGAAAATAAAACAGAATCACAATATGATAAAAACAATTGACATTATTTACATATATAAAATTTACATTGTTTTGCATATTTAAGAATGAAAAAAGACTAGCGATACAAAAAGCTAGATCGACGTAGAAGAATTAAGTAGCAGGATTTAGCACATACACGAATTAAGTCTGCATTTGTGAATAAATATACTAATTTTTGTTCATCTGTAGAGTTATTGAAATTGGGATTTAGGCTTATTGCTTTATCATATAAATTAGCTCTGATATCATTATATAAAGGACAGGTTATCATAACATGTAACTCATCTTCCACCTGAACATTACAAAATGGGCAAACTCTTTCACTAATCTGAAGTCTTTCATATCTTCCAGTCTCTAGTCTAATTGGTGCTACGCCACATCGAAATCTAGAATAAGCCGACCTATGATTTCTTGGTAGTATTAGTTTACAGTACCTTTCTGTTTCAAATGTAGTTTTAAATAACTTATAAGTACGTAATTTATTGCCACCAATATTACTACTACCACGTTCCGAGTTCATATTTACATTCCAGTTTATTATAAACGGATTTAAAGATGCACTCTTAACATCATCTAAAAAATTACGTTTAACAATAGGGTTAATTACACTCGGAACGTTATTAAACTCAATTTTTGAAAAATTATTTAAAACTTTGTAACACCAATTTTTACATCTAGAACCTTTACTATTAAAACAATAATTGAATATTCGTTTATTGAAACACATATTTGGCATATGACTCAATCGTACCCAGTAATTTGATACCGTAAGTATTTGTCTAACACAAACCGGTTGCCATGCCATGTCTCCTGCCATTGCAGCTGATGGTGTGTTTCTTGTCGTACCCAAAAATACTCGCATTGCTCTATGTTGTACGGCTTCAATACAAGAGTAGGTTTGAGTACCCCATATTGCTGCACCATAAGCTACAATAGACCAAACCAGCGAATCAAATAGTTTAGTATAAACTTTATAAGGCATCCCACCAACTGTTTTATATTTTGAAATTAACAGTCCTAACGCGCGACTGGCTGACTGTGCAAAAAATGTAGCTGTTACATTATAATTGAGATTTTCGTCTAAAACAAGGCCTAAATATACATATTT
Source organism: Cyrtodaria siliqua (assembly GCA_037043455.1). Lineage (NCBI taxonomy): Eukaryota > Metazoa > Mollusca > Bivalvia > Adapedonta > Hiatellidae > Cyrtodaria > Cyrtodaria siliqua. Next base: position 133,246 of record JAWPHD010004014.1, read on the forward strand.
ATTTTTTATAATTATATCAGATCCGCCAGATTTAAATTCAAAAAACGTCTGTGGTTTTGATCTTGGTCTAAAATGCACAACATTAGTTTTATTTATATTGACTGACATAAAATTGGTTTCACACCAATCATCTAGTGTATTTAACAATAGCTGTCGATCTGTTTCATTTTCGGCCAGCAGTACAATATCATCCGCATACATGATAACACATACTTTTTCCCCATCACCAATATCTACTCCTAGACCTAACGACTTCAATTTTAATGCTAAATCGTTAATAAAGCAATTAAATTCTATATGAGAACGACCAATAAGATAACTGGTATCGTTGTAAGGACCATTGTCTCTAGTTGCATAATATATGTGTCTTACAAATATCATCTTGTGCGTTGTTGAGTAATTTGGGTTTGAATACGGTGGGTGGGGTAATTTTATGTTGTATTTGTACATGTATTGAGCATTTACAAATATTCATATTTAATTTGAAACATGTGACTAGACTAAAACATATGTTAATATTGTTGCCGATATATGAGTTTTATGATAAATTATGTCATAGAAGATGTGACCCATATTTAAATTTACACAAATCATAACGCCTTTTATTAAAATATTCCTGAACTTCCTCTTTTTTCTCCAAAAAGACGTATTCAGCACAAGAATTTGGTTGTTAAATTTATTTATTGTACATGAATGGATATAAGTGTTATTATGTGTAATATACATGTACAACAAAATAAAAAAAATAAAATGATTGGTAAAAGGTTTTTATTCAATTATTCGAAAAATTCACACTTTTTGTCTATGTTTCACAGTTTAACACACAAAAATAATAAGGATCCCTTTTTTGGATGACATGTCTGCTGTATATGAAAGAGCATATCTTAAAATACTTATTTGCACAGTTTCGTGCTTTCTTCCGGAAAGGAACATATTTTTTCTATATCTACCTAACTAAAACGTCTTTTATTACAATATTCTCGAAATTCCTATTTTTTCTCCAAAAACACGTATTTAACACAATAATTTGGTAGGTTATTTTATTGCTTTACATAAATGGATAGAAGTTGTTATTTTGTATAATATAATACAAAAATAATTTTTAAAATGATTGGTAAAAAGTTTTTATTCAATTATTCGAGAAATTCGCACTTTTTGTCTATTTTCCAAATTTAACACAAACAAGAGGTCAATGGCCTTGAAGCTCTACTGATATGTTTTTGATAGCTAGATCAGCTAGATCAGCATTCCTGTGAAGTTTCATGAAGTTTCATGAAAATCCGTCAAGTGGTTTCAGAGGAGTAGTCGCTAAAAGTTGTCATTATATAACACTATGTAAACAAAGATGGCCGCTGGCGGCCATGTTTAACGTCAAATCAAAATCATTTTTGACAAGGATCAACATCATGTCATACTGATAATTTTAGAAAAAGTCCCATGTCAATATCACTTATAGTTTTCAAGAAGTAGTCGCTACGAAATTGTATTTTGAAAATCTATTTTTAGCCATGGCGAACATCTTAAATTTTCAGCCGACCTGACATTTTGCTAGGATCAATTAGACATCAAGAGCACCATCCATTTTAAGCTTCTTGAAAATCCGTCGAGTAGTTAAAAAGGAGTAGTCACTACAAGTTTTTACTAGATAACTCTATGTAAACAAAGATGGCCGCTGACAGCCATGTTTAACATCGACTCAAAACAATTTTCGACAAGGACCAACATCATGACATGCTGATTATTTTAGAGAAAGTCCCATATCAATATCACTTATAGTTTTCAAGAAGTAGTCGCTACAAACTTGTATTTTGAAAATCTATTTTTAGCCGTGGTGGCCATCTTGAATTTCCAGCCTACCAGAAGTTTTTCTAGGATCAATTAGACATCAAGAGCAACATTCGTGTGAAGTTCATGAAAATCCGTCAAGTAGTTTCAGAGGAGTAGTCGCTACAAGTTTTCATTATATAACACTATGTAAACAAACATGGCCGCTGGCAGCCATGTTTAACGTCGAATCAAAACGATTTTCGAAAAGGACCAACAACATGTCATGCTGATCACTTTAGAAAAGTCCCATATCAATATCACTTAGAGTTTTCAAGAAGTAGTCGCTACAATCTTGTTTTTTAAAAATCTATTTTTAGATTTGGCGGCCATCTTAGATTCACATCAACATGAATTTTGCTAAGATCAACTAGACTTCATGGGCAACATTTTTGTAAAGTTTCATGAAAATTCCATTGAGTAGTTCAGAGGAGTAGTCGCTACAAATAAAAGTTTACGGACGGACAGACGGACAGACAGGTAGACGACGAACGCCGCACCATGGCATAAGCTCTGCTGATCTCTGATCAGTAGAGCTAAAAATAACAAGGATCCCTTTTTCGGATGGCATGTCTCCTGATCTTATATGAAAGAACATACCTTAAAATACTTGTATGCAAACTCTCATGCTTTCATCCGGAAGGAAACATATTTTTCCTATATCTACCTAAACAATACATGGTATAGACATTTCAAGAAAAGAAATATAAAAAGATCGGACAGGGAAAGTAGAATTCAACCACAAAACACAGAAACAAACACGCAAACAGACAAACAAGAAGGCAAAAGCAATAATAAATGCAATTGACATTAGAAACACAAAAGGGTTGACAATAGGGCTACCGCCTTGGAACGGTCAGTGGCAAAGTAGGCCACTGGGGTTTTAAACCGGTTCTAGGGTGCACCAAACCTCACACTTACCCTACTGTCATCCAATTAAAACAGGACAGTGTAAATAAAGAAATCTCCGCCATGACCTAATCAGAAAGGCAGATACTCATTCATAAAGTCCGCTATACACGGTAATCCTTTGCTTTAAGACTTCAATTAAATGTGTATCATGAGGCAAAGACTTTGTATAACTAAAAAGTTACTTAATCAGGGTTACCGTTACCATAAACTTCGTGAAACCTTTGCAAAACTTTGTTATCGTAACCCTGATCTTCTTTCCAAATATAAATGTAATTTAAGGACTCTTCTGCGACAAGGACTATCACAACCTGACTTCTATGGTGATGTGATTTATAAACTTCGTAAGATTCTTGGTCATGATCACTTTCATATTATCTTTGTTAAACTTGTTAACAAGTTTATCAAAAGAGGTTAAGACCCTATCATTTTGCAACGTACTGCATGCTTGGTGGTGGACCCTTTTACAGTTCGCCACTATGCTTTCCTCTTTAATTGAACGATGACCGGACAGGCTATGGACCGTATGATGACGCCTACCTAAAGCCCATTGGGACGGTGGCGTTTGATGTTTGTCCATGTTCTTTCTTGTCGTGCCCTTAATGGTGTATTCTCTTACTGCTCTGGCTTCTGCCAAGTCATTAAGTTCCTTCATTGTGGCTTTCTAGGCTTTGCCACTGACCGTTCCAAGGCGGTAGCCCTATTGTCAATCCTTTTGTGTTTGTGATGTCGTTTGCATTTTTTGTTACTTTTGTCTTTTCGTTTGTCTGTTTGCGTGTTTGTTGTTTGTGTTTTGTGGTTGACTGTCGTCCTTGAATGCTGCTTTCCCTGTCCGATATTTTTACCCCTTTTTTACCATGTGGATGCACCTATTACTCAAAAGCATAAGACTTAAACCTTGCTTTACCAATTAGAGCAGTTCCTATTTTCGCAATCCTTGTATCACATACCTCCCATGTTGTTATCACCAGCTACCTTATTTATAGAGTGTAGATATTGCATTGCTCATTATTTTAATGATTGGAGTTACTAATGACCCTTATTGTCCAAATATGCGACCTTTGGCCATTATCAAGGATGTGTAAATATCATGACAACAGCTGCAGTTCTTCACAAATAATGACAAATTAAAAAGAACAGCCAGCGTAACATTTTTTTTTGTTTTCACAATATCTTTCAAACTATAAGGAATACAAGTTTCAAACTTAATCAGTGAGACACAACCATATTTGTCAATGACTTTGATATTTAGGTTTAACATTACTAAGAATTAACATAGATAAAAATTGTATGGAAAGAATCACGAATCTGATATCGATTTGAGATATCAAGAACTCTTGATATCAAGAAATTGGCTGGATTTTGTTTAGCCTCGACTAAGTCGTAGAAGCGAGACAGGTGTTACTTTTCCAGCATATAAGTTTTCGTGTTTGACTCAAAAAGCATAAGTTATAGGTCAATCAAACTTGGATCAAAATTGCATCTAAAAATCTACATTACAATGCATGTTGAAGATGCTGAGTGTGACCTACATTTCATTGTCCAATGACTTTGTTTAATTCTGATATTTGTGTTCAGTTCTGCGTTAAGTTTTCATGTTCGACTCGAAAAGCAATATATCAAGTGATATAGGTCAACCAAACTTGGATCATACTTGAATTTCATTCCAATTCATGCTGCAGATGCTGAGTATGACCTATATTTTATGGTCCAGTGACTTCGATTTTTGATCTCATTTGTGGCAAATAGCGGTACAGGAGAGATATTTAAATCCATGGATTTCTTTTTTTTTACATAATCAATCTATTTGTAATTTGATATACATGTATGTACTCTACTGACCAACTAATATCACCAGGGAGTGACCACTAGTATAGTGATTACTCCTTATCCGTACTTAACATCTGTTCATTATGATAACTAGAGATCAATGAAATTAACACCTAGAAAGTTTAGAATACAAACTGTGCCTCTGCTAGAAGAGTCTTTAAGCAATTCCGAGAGGACCATATCCACTGGCTGACTTGAAATTGTTCAATTTGGCACCGCAATAGGATCATGAGCCAGTGTGCGAAATTAACCATGGACCTATAGCCCTTGGCCAAAAAAATTGGTCTTGGGCCATGAAAACTTAAAGATCATAGACTGTTGGGCTATGCCATTTTCTTCACAGTAATTAATGAATTCTGGATGATTTTAGCATATACCCTTTCAGAAGTCGATTTTGTTCAACCAAAATCAGTCCTGATTCATATAGTTACAAAGTCAAACAACATGCGCTTTTCATTTTTGAGCACTTTAAGGTCCCTTTCAAAAATCAAGGATGTGTAAATATCATGACAACAGCTGCAGTTCTTCACAAATAATGACAAATTTAAAAGAACAGCCAGCGTAACATTTTGTTTTGTTTTCACAATATCTTTCAAACTATAAGGAATACAAATTTCAAACTTAATCAGTGAGACACAACCATATTTGTCAATGACTTTGATATTTAGGTTTAACATTACTAAGAATTAACATAGATAAAAATTGTATGGAAAGAATCACGAATCTGATATCGATTTGAGATATCAAGAACTCTTGATATCAAGAAATTGGCTGGATTTTGTTTCAAAAATCTATATTTCAGGACCCTTTCAAAAAGTAATACTAGTGAGCATTCATTCATTTTTGGACTGTGCTATGATATTCGTGCTCGGGCGGTGATAAATCATGACTTCATGACCCCTTTGTCTATGATATTTAAAAGTTAATGTCGCACACTGATGACCCGGTCTGTCCATACACCAATTGTTATGTCCCTTAATAACCATTTTATAGCAAAAGTCCACGAACTTATCGAATTCGTATGTATTATATTATTTACACGCCTCATATTATTCGTAATATGTGTTGTACTACTGTTTTATATTATTTACACGCCTCATATTATTCGTAATATGTGTTGTACTACTGAACGCTGCTCGATTCTAACTGTGTGTTTTAGGTGTAAAATCTAAACATATTTTTAAATATAAAATGGGTCTAACTATGTCATTATTATTATTATAACCTTGTTAGACAGATATAATTGTACAATGTATGATATACCATGATTGTATACCTAGAAACAAATTCTTACAGTAAAGATCCCCGAATACAATCACCGATGAAGAACAAACACTAATATGCTTACACGGATTTATTGTTATATATACATGGTGAGAACATACAACATACAATACTTTATGTGTAATTCGTATATCGTGTGCTTGCATAGCATAAATATTGGTATATGTTTTTGATGTATCAATTAATTATCATCAGAATGAATGATCATTTGTGATTTGCATGTATACTTTATTGCAAAGAGAACTGTCATAATTTTGCACAGAACTTACAGTATGACATAATGTATACATTTATCTAGTGTATGTTATACTTGAATAGTAGGGGCATACTTGGTAAATACAAGAGGTGTTCAACTTATAATTGAACACTTTCATTGTGTAACTGAATTAACTATCTTGAAATTCTCGCCGAATATGTTGATTTTAATGTCAAGTCTAATGATTACTTCGATATGAAACATGACATGCACTATTATGTGCTTCTTAATGTTGTTGCATCCGTATTTTTGAAAAAGGGTAGAGAATGACATTTAAAAGCAAAAAATCTTCAATAACAAAAATAACTGCAATACAAATTTTAAGACAAAAGCTTTTAAAATGTCGTTTAAGGTTAAAAGTATTCTGATATGTCCATGTCTACATGTAAAAAAAGTGTATTATGCATTTTTTTTGAAATTTGTCGATTTTCAAGATTTCAAAAAATTAAACTATGAAAATAATTAAATTTACGAAAGCTAATTTCGAAACATCAACTGCAGACATTTTTGTGATTTCCTCCGTTATAAATTTGTTTTTCATAAGTTTCTTAAAATAAAAGATAGAACGAATATATAACTTAAAATTTAGGGGCAAAACACACATAACTGCAAATAATGATAAAAATAATATAATTTTTTACCGAAGATATCTTTATAAGGTATATGATAGACATCAACAATAACTGTTATTTTTTTTATATCACAAAATATTATTAAAGTAGTTATTTTGGTATAACTGTCTTATTATCTGTCTGTCAATGTCTTAATATAGCGGTAAAAAGTCGAGCTTTTAATTCAACATCTATATTTTTGTCTAGACTTAAAATAAAACATACGATCATATTTGAATTATAAACACAGTTTTAAACAATTATGATATGCATTAAGTTGGATAATTTGGGTTAAGGTAAAACTCCACGGGCAACATAAACATATAGGTTTAAAATTGAAAAAGTGTAAACCTAATTCAAAATGTAATTTAAAACGAACCGCGTGAAATTGGAGATTATTTTTAAATGCATACGTTCTAAATGACAGTTTTCACATCATTAAATCACGCATATTTTATGATAATCTCTTCCGCTGAAAAATAACATCTTAAACAAAAATGTTCAATTAAAAGTTGAACACCTCTCGTAGATGTATTGAGAAATATATACATGCCATAGATGTTGACAGTTACTTTATTCAGCATACAAAACATAAACCATAATTATATAAGTCACGGGTAGCAATATATATATAGTAAATTCCAGATATTATAATTTGGATCAATGTGGTAAATATAACGAACAACACTTTTTACTTAATTAGCTACTTTGGTATCAAAGTTATGAAAAAGATTATTAAAACTAAAACAATTTCAATATGTTAACCATCCAGATATCAACATATTCTACAATGCATTTGTATAAGCTATTTTCATAGTTATTTTGATAACATTAAATTGTAAGTAGTAATGTGGTTCATTTTGTGTTTAAGCTACTAAAGCTGTTTTTAAGTAATGAATACATTTCATTATCAATTCTCCTTTTAAAAAGTTCCCATTTACAGAAGATTGTAAGCATTCAACTTGTGAACATATCAAATTGTATCGGTTCTTGACAACGATATATTTTATGTAACATTTAAACTCTCATCATCAATATACTTACTCATATACTAACGTTTTAAATGTCGACACCCATTATGTGTGTGTGATTGTACAATACATCTTGAGAAACAAATACATAATTAAAATAGTGTATTACAATAAAGAACAGGTGCATTATATATAATATAGAAGTGTTTTGATCAATGCTGACGGAAGCTTTCATTTTCCTTAATTGGAATATGGAGAGTCTTCTTTACACGGTCAAAATGGTATCTTATGTCGTTGACATCTTCTGCTGTTTTACTGCCAGCTACCTTATGGCACATTGCCAAAATGACTCTGCCCAGCATGTCTCCTGGAAAAGAAATCACATATCTATTAATTTAATATGGCATATAACCATTACGATTGAGATTGTAAAAACGTACAGTAAAACGGTTAAATGTAATATGGAATGTCCATTAAGATAATCATAAAATACGTGAATTATTTATCATTTGTATAATCCTGCAAACATGCGATCATAGATATGTCCTTTAGATTAATTTATTAAATGGGGGTACCGTGACAACTTGTGTAGCCATTAGGAATATCACACATTGTTTATACATTTGGGATTTTTACTGTTAACCTGAACGTTTAAATCAAATAATACTTTCATGACACATGGCATATATTCATGATTTTCTTAAAAGGGGATCACATTATTTAGCTGATAATGCAATTAATGACAAATTCGTCAATAAGTTGAAGAGTATCCTTCAGTTGTTAATGTACGAGTCGCGTGCTAAATGGTGTATATATAATTTAACATATCCTTGATTATATGTAATTGCCAATATTGAATTTCATTATATTTCTAGACACATCTAATCTGACTAACTGCCCTACATTTGCGATGATAGATTTGTGGGAAAAACACTATGATCAATGAATATATTTTCCAAGAGTGGCGCAAATAGTTTTTAATAATGTAAACAGATATGAATAGCCATGTGTAATGTGGTCAAATGTTATATACAAATGGTGTATATATATATATATATATATATATATGTGTGTGTGTGTGTGTGTGTGTGTGTGTGTGTTTAAAAGGTAATCCAATAATTGTCATTAGTGGCAAGCTACCGTACGTGTATTGTTTTTGTTTTATATGCAACATGTCAATATTTGAGTTTCATTTTAACTCAATAATTAAGCTCATATAATTTTACATATAATTATATATATATTTCTACTTTTTACACGAACAAATCCGGAAACGCCTTAAACGTATTATTTAAAATAAAGGTAAAACATAGTTACCTGGTATGTCTTCCGTTGCAGTTTCTGCTTCTTTTTCAATTCTTGTTGAACCAGCGAAACAAGGTACAAGGATAAATGTACCGGCTGGACATTGTTCTAATTCTTTCACAAGTTTTATTCCATGAAATGTTTTCCTCATCAAATCCATAAGGTCATCACTTCTTCCGACTTCAAACAATGCTAAGTCCTAGAAACGAAACAAAAACGACATATATTATATCATTTAACATAGTTTCTTTTTTATGTTCCATACATTTAACCAATAGTTAACCTTTAATGAATATATGTTAATATGCATGCAGTTGCCACATTTAATTTAGTTAACTGTGATAGAGGTTGGGGTGCATATATTTAAAATTAGCGACTGGAGTCATTCTAATGTTCACTGGTTTTCAAAAGTCACCATAAATTATCAAAGTCAACTGTATGTTCGTAATATTAATTAATTATAATGTATACATTATAGTGTAGAGTACGTTGAAATTAAACAAAGAATAATGAAAATACAAACAATACACGACATACAACGTGCCTTTCCAATTACTGTTATATCCGTGAAATATCTACATGAAATGAATACTCTTTTGACAACAAAACGAGTTGTTCTAAAATGATTTACTTTGATCGTTAAGCATGTCATCCATTTATTGTCTAGTATTCTAAATTTGGTGTGATCGTCTCGTGGTATACTTTCATTTACTTGAAGCTCCTGTCTTCTAAATTTGGTTTGATCGTCTCGTGGTATACTTTCCTTTACTGGAAGCTTTGGTGGACGAATGTTTGGAATGTAGCATTTGATAGCAACAATTGTATAGTCACCTGAAAACGTATTAGTTGTCTTTAATTATTATTATTGAATTAGTTTCCAATTATACAGTTATATAGTACTACGAGTATTTATATCTTATTAAGTATTATCATAGTTATTTAATAACATTCAATTTACATTGATTCAATTGTGTGTCTCATGATCTTGGTCTCTATCTTTTCCCAGATAGCTCCATTCCCCTCTACGTCTGTGTGCGTGTGTACGTGTGTGTGTGTGTGTATGTGTATGTCTTGTGTGTCTGTGTGAGTGATTGTGACGTCACTTTGAAATAAATGTAACTGTTAAAATGTATAACTCTATCGTATTACTGACGTGTTACATTGTATCTCGTTAATTCTCAGATAGCGAACACATGTTATTTTCGCATATAGAAAAAGCGCTTGGGTATTTTGTTCATTTGTTATTAACACTCTGTTATTGACACATCTCTATAAAGCAACTCTCCTGTCAATCAATCTCGGATCCAGTGTTCAGAAAGGTAAATTGTTATATGTTTGATTCTCTCTCTATATTTTTTCTCTCTTTGTCTCTCTCTCTCTCTGTCTCTCTCTCTTTATATATGTGCAATTCTAAACTCTTCCATATTACTTCGCTGTTTGGGGTTTCACACTGACATTATTTTCCTCACGTCACATCTTGTGTCTCGAAATAATTCAACCATCGAGAGCACGCTATTTTCAGTGGTAAGAAATCTTTGATTGATGAGCCCTTAAAAACGGTTTATATCTCATTTATTACAGAGTTGCTAGTATATATTCTCGTCTCTGTTCTTCATTTAGTTCAATATTCATATTTGGACTTATTAACTGCAATTATATGTCCATGTAATTGTGTGTATTGTCTCCCCGATGAAGACGTAAAGTCGAAAGTGCTTGGGTATTTGTTCTATTTGTTATTCGCACTGTATTATTGACATATCTCTCTACAAACCTACTTTCCTATCAATTTTGCATCCTTCTCGGATCCATTGCTCTTAAAGGTATTTTGTTATATGTATGATTCGCTCTCTGATATATACACTGGATCCGAGAAGGATGCAAGAATGATATAAATATATATATATAATGCAATATATATATATATGGGACACTATATACACTATCCGGCATGATTCGTCGTCTTTTTGTATGGATTTCGTTTGACTGCTTAATAAACACGAACAGAAAAATATCGAAAACTAATATACTACCTTTGATATCCTTCTTTGGATTGTCAGTCAATCCTGGTATGTCTACCAATTCGACGTTAGTATATGCTCCTAAGCTTTCAGGAACAGTTACATTGTATGAGTTTGACGACCCCTTTCTGTTGTCTCGAACCTCAATATCAACAGTTGTTTTCTTCTGCGTGGACTTGTGAAAGGCATAACAATTTACAATTAGAAGTATCATCTTAGTTGCTATGTGATTGCTTTGATTGTTAATGCATTCAGTCCCTTAAACATTAAACAAAACCAGACGGACTTAAATGTCATGCCAAGCGAATGCAAACGAGACTAATGCAGTCAGGGCCCAGTTGTAAAAAGTTCTGTTAACTTAACAGGGCGTTAAGTCAATACTTCATATCTCTAGGAATTGTACATAAATAAACAGTTCAATTATATTACTTCAATTGTGTCTCTCATTAGCTCTGCTTTTGTGGAAGGTCAATTCAAAAAGTGGACAAACTTAAGAGAGAAGATTTATTACAGTATAAGGAAAAAACGAAAACAATAACAATCGTCCTGACTTACAGCAGGGCAGGCAGTGGCCAGACGTACATACTATAATCTACAAACATATACATATATAACACAAGTCGGAAAGGTTATAATATTTTTTTCAAGACGCACCAAAAGTACCGTTTAAAAGAGGGAGAAATATAGGAGACGTCCTTGTCCTTGAGAGAGAGAGAGAGAGAGAGAAAGAGAGAAAGAGAGAGAACGAGAGGGCAGAAGGGACCCATTTCAGTACATGTGTTTATAGTATTAATGATTTAGGAGTGGTTATCTAGGAAAGATTCCGTATCCGAATCCGTATCCGTATCCGTATCGGCATCGGCATTATCATTATTATGATTATTATTATTATTATTATTATTATTTATGATATATTTATTTGATCTACAATGAGATTTTTGTTTTACCTTGTGTGTTAATTATCATTTCCTCACTTCTTCGTTTATTGCGCCAACGTGTGTATGACGTTTTGACGTTTGGACGAAAGTGACGTCGTATTGCTTTGCAAATTAGTAAACACAGATTAATAGGATTTGAATGTGTTTTTTTTTTATTATAACTGTTACTCGGCAGAATGTGAAAATTCCATAATTATACCCCGAGGAAGGGGATATATCTCCGGATATTTGGATAAAGAGTTTGAATATCTACAAAGGGTTAATGATAATTTATCCCGAAATATGGATTAGAAACAAACATAAACACTTCATTCTAAAACTGTGCATACAATAGCCTAATATATTTGCAATTGTAACATTGTAGAACGAAATAATTAATTATAAGAAAATCAGAGAGATTTGAAATTTTGACTTAACGCTCTGTTAATTTAAGATAACTCTATACAACTGGGCCCAGAACGTTTTATGTAAAACAGTATAGCGTTTTTATCTATATTCCTTGTAGTTCGTACATATATAAATGGCATAATTCTTGCTCACTAACGATCCGTATATTTGAGAGTCATATATATGAATATTGTGTTACCGGTACAGTAATTTTTGATTTCCGAAGAATACCTGTTTTGTCCCTAAAACATTAATGAGTTTGGATAAACCTTTTGCAGCCTGCTTCATACAGGAACTACATTTACAGATTCCCAAATGGATACAATTGTAATGGAATATCCCTCACTTAAAAATGGAGTGGGACCTAAATTAAAAATAAAATGGAAACTAGACAAACTGATTTCGATTAGATTACGAAATGTACGACATGTATATTGATAAATGACTATGTACATGTATCATTCCTTATAATATATGGTTTTAAAACTATAATATTTCATCAAATTAGAGGGGTATATAGATGTATATTGGACAGCAAACACAGTAATAATTTGCTGGACATGTGTATTGCAAATTATATTACACGTAAGAGAAATATATCTAAACATAATTTGTACATACCCCAAACGGATTCGGTAGCCCAAACGGCATCTGTAAACAAATAAATTTGTTAAAATTAATTACATCTTTAAAGATGAATTGTAAATTATAATACACATTCAGTGCATTAACCGTCACAGGGAAATAATCATATACTTAACTGCAATAAGAACGCATGTCTTTGATCGGTATTTATTCAGGTATTATATTAGTTTTTGGTGTTTTACCTCATTTGTAAAAAAACAGTTCTTTTAAAGATGCCACCCAAAAGTTACAATGTTTATAAATGCCGTTTCCGATATGTAAATCCGCCTGTGTTTGCACAGCTGCCTGTACATGGAAGGCGCAAGGAAACAACTTATTCTCTGAATCCGCTTCACATATTCTGACAAATTTAGTGTGAAACATCCTTATAGGAGCTTTCACTGGAGTCGAATTCGATCCTTCCAAGAGGCTTATCAGTTTTCATGGCGGTGATTTTTTTTATTTACACTGTCCTGTTTTAATGGGATGACAGTAGGATAAGTGTGAGTTGTCTGAATCTCATAAGAGTGTTACAATTAGTAAAGTTTTATTTATAATAAACAATCACTGTAAGTGTGAAGTTTGATGCACCCTATAACCGGTTTAAACACCCAGTGGCCTACTTTGCCACTGACCGTTTCAAGGCGGTAGCCCTATTGTCAACCCTTTTGTGTTTGTGATGTCGTTTGCATTTAGTATTGCTTTTGCCTTCTTGTTTGTCTGTTTGCGTGTTTGTTTCTGTGTTTTGTGGTTGACTGTCCTCCTTGAATGCTACTTTCCCTGTCCGATCTTTTTATATTTCTTTATACAAAAAAAACACTTTTAAAATTAATAACTTCTTCATCGGAAATTGTTCGTTTATAAATGTTTTTTCTTGTGATATCCCTTGCGCAAATGGACATACAAATCGCTAATATGGCGCTTACGAAATTATGATCACTACAACCCGTAAAAAATGTAAAGGTTGATCGATTTTTCAATTATATAATAATACAGGATAAACAAGATAAATGGAAATAGTCCTATAGCAAGAACATTGCGTTTTTATTGCCGTTTAGTAATATATACTATATATAAGCTATGACATATAAGTCGTATTATACTTCCCATTGTAACTTAGATTAAAGTTTGCTTTACCTTTTAAAGATGACATAGGTAGTACACTATAAGCAATATAAATAAGATGCACTATATCGCCTTTACAGATTCATTAATGTGTGCATTCATGTATTATGTTTATATGATAATAGTAAATGATACACGTAGGGTTTCCGGCAATATTACTAAATAATGAGTTATATGGCGCCGCAGTCAACTATTGATACAACATATAAAATATACGATTTTAAACATAACATAAACAGAAGAAAATAGTTCAATTAGATGAAATATGAAATTGCATTCTAACTACTAGGCATATAGTTTCAAATATCAAGATAACAGAAATATTGCTTGACAAAATCGGTTTATCCAAGTTTCACCAAACCAAACGTCTTTACTGCAGATGAAATTATGTGTAAAAAATTAATATTTCTTTACCATTTCAAATCCATGTCATGCAAAGTATAAACGTTTGAGAAAGTATTTCAAAATGTATTGACTTTAATCGACCAGCAAATGTTACCATTTTCAGAAAGTAAAGTAGCATGATCTGTGATCAAACTATACTATTTATAACATGAAACACCTACCACTCAGAAAGGCTTCTTACTGTATGTTAAAGTAACACAACTGGCAATACGAATTTGCAGAGACTGCATAAAGCTTTTTACCATGTATCATATACATTAAATTAAAATCAATATCGAATATATCACCAATTTTTCAAAATAATCGATATTAAAAAATGGAATTCTTATATTTTTAACATTTCCGAGTATCATGATATTCTTCCGAACATAATTGATTACACGTCCTTCCACACGAGTGGTGGCCACGTGACCACAGTGACACTGTAGATAATGTCAACAGTCCTTGGAGAACATGCATATGCACGCAATCTTAGCTGATTATAACAACACCATGTACAAATATTGAGTTGTGTAGTACTAGCTTGAGCAGCTTTGAATTCATATATTATACGCGGATGATAATTTGAGCTCTTGTTTATTTAGAAATCCCAATATAAACACACCAAAACAGGTAATCAAAACATTAAAAAACGAATAAACATTTAAAATGGTTTTAAGCTGGAACTGGATTATAACGGTGTCAGTGTGTGTTTATTGAGTCGTTTCAATATGTGTATGTTCATTTGGTGTTTATGTGTAAACAATGTCTGGAATTGTCCTCCACGTACATGTACGATTATAAATTTAAAAATAATTTATACTGAATGATGTTGACAAGTATGCATTGTGTATATTACGTGCCTGAAAACTGTGCATTCTGTTTAACTTTTAACCTTAACTTCGGAAATATCCGCTGTATGTCGATTTAAACCGATTTAAAGGCCAGGATCTTTTAATAGCGGTTTCGCATACATTGAAGGTATGGGTTTTGGCAGACATGTGTGCATCTTACTATGAACAAATATGTCGTTAAAATTCAGAGAATGCTCTAATGAAATGATCGTTCATTTGATTGTTTCATTTGCTCTAGACTGTACATACTTTCCCACTCATTGTCAGTAGTGTTACTTTAAAAGTATTTAAAATTGTGCAAATTGTGTATGATTATATTCAGTATTTGTTTATTTTTTATAACAATAAATTGCATAACCTCATATATATATAACAGGCGTCTAAGAGTCCTAGTGTAGCCTTTACAATCAGATGTAAGGGGTAACATTATAGTTTATTGGTTATCTCGGTATGTTTGTTTCTGTAACCATCGTTGTTATTCAATTAACCTCAATGTATAAAGGATCTATTATTGAATTTTGTAAACGAGATGGATAACATGACATGATACGAGGCTCGGTCGAGTATCATATCTTTTTATCCAGCAAGTTTATTAACATAATTATATAAAAGTAAACATTTCACTTTAATTATGCGAGTTAACCTATTACATGGCGCCAATTTGAAATTCACGAAGTCTATATGACATCATGTATTAATGACGGTAGGTATGTTATGTCGCATTTCAAATAGCACCGTACAATTAAACACCACAACATTACTACATGCATTTTATACAGTAACATTTTAAATATTGTAACTAGTTATATCTGTAAATGTATTGTAATATGTACATGTACCATGCATATACATGGCGTAATTGTTTTACTCTTTAGCCGTTGTGCACCTTGATTTGATCCTCATTTGCATAGTTATTACACTAGTGTATTATGACAAATATGTTAGGGCTTTATTACACTCCCAGAATCCATTCTCTATGTGACAAATAACATATATATAACAGTCATCTTAGAGTGTAACCTATGAAATCACATGTAATGTGTAATATTATAGTGCATACTGGCTCGTTAATCTACTTCATCGTCAATAATAACAATTGATTCAAGACATTTTAAATTTCAAATATCATATAAGACGTCTGTGTAACACGGAAAACACATAGCAAGTTTAAATCACAAGCTTCAGAAACATGATCTACAGTGGAACTCTTACCAAACTTTGACAGTTCAATAAATATATCGATTACAAATATATACTGTTGTTAAAACACCTCCAGAGGTGACTGTCTGTCAAATTTAGTTTGTGTCTTGGAGTTGTTGGTCGACTTTTTTTATTTAGTGTTTTTTTTCCATTTGTGTGAGTGTGTGTGGGGAACGTATATAACCGATGGCAAATTATTTAAAACAAAATAAAACGCCTTAAGAGTATGTTATATAAATGTAACACTGTATCATTACAATCCACGCCTTAACCTTATGTTTTATACACTAAACCAAGTTGCGAAGTACCTACCTAAGTATATGTCAATAATATTTTCATTTTTTGTGTATGTTGAGCTTGATTAGAGATACGGTTAAACTGCAAAATAACGAGTGTAAATCGTCTGCTCTGATTGCGTGAACATATTTTAAAACTTTTAAGTCAATGTGTTTTCTTAGAAATAAGTTATAACACTTATACAACTGGGTATATAGGATTTTATTAAGTATTTCGAATTAGTGAAGCTTTCGATGTTCCTAATTCTAAAATATGCCAGTTAAAATTATATTGACATCATGCTTTACTAGCATTACCACTACAAATGCGTTTGTAAAAGAATTTTTTGAAATATCGAATGTTAACGCTGAATTACAGTTACTTGAATTTCAAACAATATTCAATTTAAAGGGAGGTAATTTAAGATTATCCATATTATTTTTTTTATAGACGGAGAATTTGCGATAAATGGGTCAAATTGTTATTCTTTTTCTATTATTTCATACCAATTTTAAGAATTTTATATCTTTAAGCGATCTTTGACTCATGTTATGTGTTTTATCAGCACATTTCATGTTTTCATATAAAGGGAGGGTAACTCTCAAAAGATGTAACAATTTAAAAAAAAAAATGTTTTACAAACTATGGGTCAAAACGAAATACTTATCACATATATTTAAAATAAGAAAATGAGTTAAATTAGATACAAAAGTGAGTAATTCGGAATTTTGTTCAGTGTACATATAAGACTGTATCATTACATCATTACAATACACGCCTTAACCTTTTGTTATTCATATGTAGCACTGTATAATTACAATATACGCATTATTCAGCTTGTGTTATATACATGTAACAATGTATCATTATATCATTACAAACACACCTTAATCCTATATTATATACTGTATCATTACAATGCACACCTCACGAGTATGTTATATACAGTATCGTTACAATACACGCCTTAACATTATGTTATATAAATGTAACACGGTATCTTTACAATATACGCCTTAAGAGTATGTTAAATACAAGTAACACGGTATAATTACAATACACGCCTTAACCTTATCGTATATGCATGTAACACTGTATCATTACAATACACGCCTTAACCTTATGTCGTATACATGTAAAACTGTATCATTATATCATTACCATACAAGCCTTAACCTTATGTTATATACATGTAACACTGTATCATTACATTATTACAATACAACCTTAACTTTATGTTATATACATGTAACACTGTATCATAACAATACACGCCTTCACCTTATGGTATATACATGTAACACTGTATCATTATATTATTACAAACACGCCTTAACCTTATGTTATAGGCATGTGACACTGTATCATTACATGATTACAATACAAGCCTTAACAGTGTGTTATATACATGTAACAGTGTATCATTACAATACAACCCTTAACCTCATGTTATATACTTGTAACACTGTATCATTATATCATTACAATACAAGACTTAACCATAGGTTATATACATGTAACACTATATCATTACAATACATGCCTTAACCTTAAGTTATATACATTAATCGCTGTATCATTACAATACACGCCTTAACCTTCAGTTATATACATGTAACACTGTATCATTACAATACATGCCTTAACTTTAAGTTATATACATGTATCACTGTATCATTACAATACACGCTTTAAGCTTAGGTTATACATGTAACACTGTATCATTCCAATTAACTTTAAAAAAGAGTATGATAATCGGCCGAAAACGACACATAAGTCTCGGTTTGATAAATACTTTTCATGAGCGGTAGTGAAATATGCTAGCTCCGCTCACGCCCCGGGTTGAGCAGAACTCAATAACTTATATACAAGTAACACTGTATCATTACAGTACACGCCTTAACGTCATGTTATATACATGTGACACTGTATCATTACAATACAAGACTTAATCTTATGTTATATTCATGTAGCACTGTATTATTACAATACACAACTATAGACAAATTGTTAGTATCCCTATGGGTACGAACTGTTTACCACTTGTCGCAGATTTGTTTTTATTTTACTATGAACGAGATTTCATGTTGAGTCTTTCACCAGATACCCAGGCAGATGTTATTGAAGCCTTTATTGACGCCTCTCGGTATCTGGATGACATATTGAGCATTGACATACCTTTCTTTCCAACTATGGTTAATAATATTTATCCTAAAGAACTTCAGCTTAAGAAAGCTAATATATATGATAATAAAGCTTCTTTTCTTGATTTAGATCTCTCGACTTAAAATGGTGAAATAATTAGTAAAATCTATGATAAGAGAGATGATTTTAATTTTGACATTGTTAATTATCTACATTTGGATGGGGATGTTCCCCGAGCAAATTATTATGGGGTGTATGTATCTCAACCTATTCGTTTTTCAAGAGGTTGTACTCGAGTTGAGGACGTTACTATTTGTAATCTTTGTATAACTAAAAAGCTACTCAATTAGTATTACCGTTACCATAAACTTCGTAAAACCTTTGCAAAATGTTATTATCGTAACCCTGATCTTCTTTCCAAATATAAAAGTAATGTAAGGACTCTTCTGCGACAAGGACTATCACAACCTGAATTCTATGGTGATGTGATTTATCAACTTCGAAAGATTCCTGGTCATGATCACTTTCATACAATCTTTGTTAAACTTGTTAAAAAGTTTATCAACAGTCACTGAGTACTTTCATTGTGGCTTTCTAGGCTATTGTTTCTTTGTATTATATTTACACGAGCATATTTGTGTTTTACTTATATTGCCTATTGATGCTGCCTTGTTGGTCTATGCCAACGTATATATTTGCAGAAGGCATATATATTTGGAAAATAAATATTTATTAAGTTTCGGTCACCCAGAAGTTCGCACCATTTATTTATCGATATTTCATTGATATATTAGTGTCTGCAATATATTTATTTTAGAGAAACTATTTATTTTCATCTCAAATATTTTCATCTTCAATATATTAATACAGACAATATATTTATATAAAGCGAATATTTTTTTTGATATAACATATAAATGTTTGCGTCTACAATATATAAATTAGGAAAAACGTATATTCAGACTAAAGTATATATTTGCGTATACAATATATATTTAAAAACAGAATAGATATTTTTCAGAATATATATTTCTAGGAATAACATATATATTTGTATGATATATATTTTTGGACAGGATATATATACTTCGGAGTGACGTATATATTTGTCTGTATCATATATATATTGTATTCAATATATATATCGTCGGAGTAACGTATATATTTTTTGTATCATATATATTTTTGTATTCAGTAAATAAATTTTACACACAACGTATATATTTATCTTACAACATATAGTCACGTATGGCGCCTCATAGACAAAGCCATACTACTGACGAGTCGCACTGCTGCATAGGTTCATTATTAAGATTTAACAAGAACAAAATTCATGATCAAGACTAATTATATATATACACACCTATGTCATCGCTCAGTAGTTATGTAGGAGTTGTGTAACTATTTATATCAATCGTTTATCACAAATAATACATTGATGTTTAAGAACATAAACAATTCAATTTTTTTGATATTTAGCTAATGTGTGATTATCCACTAACAACATTACATCAATGATCTCCATGCAGTATACTAATTACTTTATCAGTGTTATTATTTTGTCAACAAAACGACCGACAATGCAAATCTACAATTTAACAAGACAGATACACGTACCTTTCCATATATTCACATTTGTAATACTAACGGCAATTTATGTTCTTAAGTTTAACTACCCAATATGTATACGTCTATATTATCCTGACAGACATGCGCATTCGGTACAGTGTACGCCTCCTGCATTCGTATTAGCTCATGAAAAGTTTAACGAAAGAATCATTATTTGCGAGGAGCTTCATGTGACTACATCATCAACATGGGAGCTAGTGAAAGTAGTAAGTACATACAGGATAGGTGTATTTGTCATGCCATTAATACTAAAAATATCATAAACAAATACAAATGTATTAACAGTTGTTGATATCACATAAATTAATAATATACAGTTATTATTTTAATCAATTGTATTGGGGCGATATTATTTTTTATTAAATTACTATATAAATCGCGAAATGTTTGCTTGCTAATTAGTTACTGTGGTCGTGGTGAGTGACCATCTGCATCACGATCAATTGAATTAAATATGTCATGTATAGTATATTTAATAATACTCTCAGTGTCAAAATAATATGCATATATATATATTTCAACGGTGCACCCGTCCCAAAATATTCGTGGCTATTATTTGACTTTGAAATATGTGTACATGTAGTTTAATTGCCGGTGAATAACATACATTAATAAGTATATATTTCTTGAGGTCGCTGATAACCTACGACAAACATCTACTCAGAATGTCTATGTTTTATATGGGAACAAATGCTACTTAAAGAGTGTGTGAAGGATTAGCATTCGCAAAACGTAATAGCCGCGAATTAGTCACGTAACTATGTCAAAACCCGCGACATAAAATAGCCACGAACGTTTCCCAATTTACAGTAATACATTGATTTCAGAGTATTTTGTTCATATAATGGTATTGCATTTGGTGTTAAACGGGACTGTCGGCAATCTGGAAAAAATTGGAAGTCAATCCATATATACAAATAAAACCATCATAATGTATTGTAGTTTCATTTTACCGCAGCAAATACACATGAGTAGTCAATCAAGTTCTTTCCGATTTAATTATTGTTTATTCCGCTAATTGTGTCGTGTAAATCATAAATATTAATTCATACCATACTTTTAGGCTACAGTAAGTTTTATTTGTGTGATCGGTATACCTTTTCATTGAATTATAAATACAACTGATATCAACATAAAGCGCATATGAATTATTATTTATGAAAAACTACACCAGTTGCATCATCGCCGAGGTTTCCAAAACAAACTATTGCATAAACAATAATTATACCGAAATTAGAATGTGATTCATTTTATTGCAAACTACATATCAATTAGATAATAATAATAATAATAATAATAATAATAATAATAATAATAATAATAATAACAAAGTTATTTAGAGAAGGACATCACAAAAGAAATGCATACATAAAAAATACAGTTCTTAAAGTTTTGAAAAACCTTGCCTCCTTCGGATATTAAACATGTTAAACAATACAACAGTAAAAGCAAAACCTATGATCAATATAATAAAACATTTCTTAAACATTAAGCCAAATCATTTACATATATTCTAGACAGACAGTCGTGATAATCAATGTATTTATAATGTATAATGTCAAGATTCTTTCATAGCCATTCATACATATTGTAAACATATATCATTTCACAAGACTTTCTCAAATCAACGCAAATCACAAATTACTTATTATAATTATACAATGTAGTCATGAGTGCATTTAAGAATTATTAAATATATAATTCATGTAAGATCTTTTGAATGAAGAAATTGTTGGTTTTATTCTTATTTCTGCAGATATTTTGTTCCAAATTTGAGCAATAATTATAGTTCAATGTTTGTTTTAAGTAATTAGTTTGCGGTTTCATATTCACTATTTTCTTATTTGTTATTGATCTTAGGTCGTACGTTCCATTGCTGGAAAATATGATAAGCTTTTTAATGTAGTTCGGTGCAAGATTATTAATAGGTTTGTAAATCATTACAGCTGTGTGATAATGGCGCCTGTCCTAAATGGAAAGGCAGTTTATTTCTGTTAATACGCTCGTAGATTCCGAATTTAATAGTATCTGTTTACCAATAATTATTTTGGCAATTCGTTTTTGTATTTTTAATAGATTATTGATATGGCGTTTAACCCATTTCCCCAAATGGAGGAACACAAATCAAACACAGGCATAATGTAAACATCATAATACATTTGCTTCGTGTCGCATGTCGGATAATAATTAATTATTTTTAATAGCGTTATTTTTGTGTTCAATTTTGAACAAACAAACTTGTATTAATTTGGGCAAGAGAGTGTGTTATCAATGTATATAACTAAACTTTTCTGGGTCGTCACATTTTCTATTGATATTCCATTAACGTTTAGCTGTAGTTGTATTACGCTTGTGTTTGTATTTTGTTGTTATAACCATGCATTTTGTTTTTGATGGTTGTAGCGACATGTTATTATTTGAACACCATAAGTTGTGTGTCACATTTTCCTGGAGGCTGTTTTGTATATTTGATTGATGAAAATCACTTTTATATCATCAAATGTCTGTGTGTCTGTCTATCAGTGTGTCTCTGTGTGTATGTGTGTGTCTCTTTGTCTGTATGTGTGTGTGTGTGTGTGTGTGTCTGTCTGTCTGTCTGTCTGTCTGCGTGTCTGTGTGTGTGTGTGATTGTGTGTCTGTGTGTACGTGTGTGTCTGTGTGTCTGTATGTGTATCTGTCTGTGTGTCTGTCTGTGTGTATGTATGTGTGTCTGTCTGTGTGTCTGTCTGTGTATCTGTCTGTCTGTCTGTCTGTCTGTCTGTCTGTCTGTCTGTATGTCTGTCTGCGTTCGTGCGTGCATGCGTGCGTGCGTTCGTGCGTGCGTGCGTGTTTGTGTGTGTGTGTGTGTGTGTGTATGTGTGTGTGTGTGTGTGTGTGTGTGTCATTTTTCTCATATTTCAGACAATTTGAGAGTTGCATGCCTGTTTTTGTTTTTTTTTTTTGTTGTAGTGTGTGTGTGTTGGTTATTAAATGTATTAAAGTATATGGAAGTCTCATCTGCCTGACATGAAAAAGGATAGCGAAGTAGAAATTGAAATTGAAATTTGAAAATGTTGATAGTCGGTACTCGTTTGCTTGTTTTCAGGAGAAGCACAACATGTGATTCAACATATACACACTAGACACAATATCATATACAAACTAATATTCGAAGTAATCAGGATATATATAGAGGATATTAAATGAGTGGTCATTTATTATGCAATTTATTTAACGAGTCCTTCTAAAATCGATCAAAACGAGTCTCTGGCTATAATAAATGACCACCAATATAATGTTCTATTTCTATTAGAACACAATATATCGCATTTAATCATTAAAAAGTTCATGACAATATGCTTCCGTCGCCTCAAGTGCAGCCGCCAGAGTGAGTGCAGTTGTGACGTTACGTCATTTAGTTATTACACCAGTGTAATACGAACATTATTCAACGGAGTTATTACACTCCCGCGCCGCATGTTATGATATAAAGTAATGTGTCCTTGGCTGATTTGAAGATATAAATGAATTGGATAAAGCGTTATTAAAGCTGAAAATGGTAACATCACATATAAGAACAAATAAATGTCACCCTTACTAGTCATTAAAGAGTCAAGTCTTATTTTTCGGGAAGTTAATATGTACATAACATTTTAAGTAATATACATATTTCCGTAAGGAGAAACGCTTCTCGCAAAGGTTGTGGTAATTTCTGACAAACGTTGAATTACCTACATTTTATATATAACATTAATTTTTAATTGGATAGAACCAGAACCAGCACCACAAATAAGACCTGTATATGTACAAACACCGCAACGTCCGGCAACACCGCCACGTCCGGCAAGTCCAGTTAAACCATGGAGAGAAGTACATAAAGACACTTTTGCGAAGGTAAATTTCAATAATCTAAACGTTTGCGAAGTATATTAATTTGCGAAGTATTTTGAGGAGTATAATTATTAGTTTGCGAAGTATACCAGTTTGCGAAGTATTAGGGTTGGAATATATATGTTGTCACATGCAATAACTTGAAATAAAAACTGCAAGCTATACATTATTTCTTAACTTAACAATATAAACTCATGCATTTATAGGTGATGCCCGAACCTATAAATGATAATTGAAGTATCTTAGAGTTGTATAGTAACCACAAATTCAATAATATATTCTTATAAATGCTTGTCCATTAATTAACTTGATAGTATTGGCGTAGATATCTAGGCTTCCGCATATAATCGCATTCCATTACGATCTAATAACTCTTATATTATATTATATGACATTTACAATGTCGGAGCACAGTAATTAACAACATAGTAATGTTTACAAACCAGTACAATGCCGATGTCTCTAGACAATGTCTTTCTTAATGTAAACATATGTCGTCGGTATTAGCTCGATACTAATACACACGTCCGTGTTACGTTCGCATTCACTAAGCATCCACTAAGCAGCCATCTATCTCTTATTTCGTATTATCCATGTATATAATATTGCATTGTATAGTGTATTGACATGGACGTGTTTGGTATATACATTTGTTTTTTGAAATTGCATAGTAATCACACATTTTCTTTAATCTAGTTATTTATATAAATAAAACGTATTTGAATATACAGTATGTTCACGATGCAAAATACCGATGTAACGCATTGAGTATGTAAGCCAGGGTTAATTGTATATAGAATAATTATAAACAGAAATATAAAAAGATCGGACAGGGAAAGTAGCATTCAAGGAGGACATTCAACAACAAAACACAGAAACAAACACGCAAACAGACAAACAAGAATGCAAAAGTAAGAATAAATGCAAACGACATCACAAACACAAAAGAGTTGACAATAGGGTTACCGCCTTGGAACGGTCAGTGGCAAAGTAGGCCACTGGGGGTTACAAGTCGTACTTGGAACACGTTCAGGTCGGTTTAATAGTAACTATATATCTGATCAACGAATTTCCCCCACCCACTTCATGATGCACGAGTATGTATTAACGTTGGACCAACATGTAGCGTAAAACGTTTAACCAGTGCGCAAAATAGCATATAATCAGCGTTAACTGCCAATATTGCGTAAAGTATGCTATCTGGGATTAATTTAATACTATTTTACTTCAATTTACTGTTTTATACAGTTACAGTTAAATGTCTTTCTGTACTTTTTGATTATAATCAATAAAGCAAACAGGCTTATTACATGGATTAATTAGTAACCACAATTTGCCGCTCTCATTTGATTGTGAAGTAGGAATGCAAATTGTATCGATAGTTACACAAATGAAAATGCCATGGCGAATAAAATTAGATATTATGTTTAAACGTATAAATTATATTATTTTGGGGAATTGTACTATTAAAAGGTCATCAATTGAAATAACGTGTCATGAATTATCATGTAATGATAATAGCGCGGATGAAAGGTATCGTCTCAAATGGACGTAAAACACCACACCAAAGAAATGTAAAAGTGAATGTTTAATTGTTAAGAAAAATAAATATGAATTCATACATACAACAATTCAACTTAAACATCAATCAAAACAATTCATATTACAAATGGCAATTTTATATTACAACATGCGTCATTATTTGCGCACCACAATTCTTGTTAGAATACATTTTCGTTTCCGATTCGTCTACTGTGTGAAATGTATTTTCTATTGCCATGGCAATTAAATATTAGAATTACAAATTTTAAAATCATACACGTTTACCACGTGACAATAACGAAGAAAATATTGAAGATGAATATAACTATAAAGAAGATGGGAAGACGAATAAGAATAATTCGTTTATGAAAGAAAAACAACATTAAAAACAGTCCATATTTATAAGTATTCTTATACAATATGTATTCATCTTTTATTCAAAGACTGAGGAATTTCTGAAGACAGAAATAAGCAAGCACAAATCAACACGACTGAACGTAGTTTTGATTGGACACTCAGGTGCCGGAAAGTCAACTTTTATCAATGGTATATACAGCATCGCCGCCGATAGAATTGTTGATTTAGCTTACACAAGAGGTGCTTCAGTAGGAGGAGTGGGAACCTTTACGGTAAATATCAAAACAATTTGTTAATTCATCAGAGTTTCCTTTTGATATTCATGAATCTAATTCACCATACATTCAGACATCCATCGTCTCATCTTCAATAAATAATATAACCACACAAAGCATTTTATTCATTCTACAGTTCTTATTTTACTCCACTGAAATACCAATTATACGAGAACAATGTATTTAGTTCGTTCAAGACGCAGGGTGTTTCCCTCTATTAATAAGTGCAATGCTAAGAAGTGCAGTTGTTGCAATTATTTATCTTGCAAGTCCACTATTAAATCAGCTGTTAATGGTAGATTGTTTAATGTATGTCTAATTTTAAATGTTGATTGACGTACATTTCACGTCATTTATGTTCTGACTTGAAATGCACCAAGTTGCGGTATACAATATGTTGGACAAACAGGTCGTTCCTTAAAAGTTAGATTTCGAGAACACAAGTATAATGCAGGTAATCCTAAAATGTTAAAAAATTACTTGTACCAACACTTTCGTCAGTCAGGTCATAATTTTAGTAACGTAACTGTTCAACCGGTTGAATATATAATTTTTGATAATGATGCTATTAAAAGCTTTAAAATAAAAGCTGGACATATTGCAGAACTTAAGTGGATAAAAAACTTACAGACACCATATCCAAGTGGCGTTAATGACCATAGTTATCAAGAAGGAAATATTTCAAAAGATCTAATATTGCCATTTTTTTTATATTTTCTATTCGAAAGCGTAAATCTAGGTATCACGATCTTAGACGTAATGGTAACATCAAACGTAAATCAGGTGTAATTATTTCTGTCGCTGATTTACATACTATTTTTAAAAGTCTGGAAAGCTCTATATGCTTTCACGGCTTACCTCTTTGTCCATTTCTTCACTGAAGTTGATCGGCGAGGAAGCAGACACAATTTTCATTCGTACAGATCCCTTGTATAACACTGCTTCCATAGTTCAAAGCTACACACAACATGTTCTCAGACCCCATATTGACAAGGAGTCTGATCACGTCAGGCATTTTCTAAAACTACTGTATATTAAGAAAGGTATTGATTTTATTGACATGCCTAGTATTTTTCGAGATGCTCATATAGTCGATTCTATCCCAAAATATTTCAAAAATTCCGAAAGTCCTGTAATTTGTTATAAGTACAAAAAGCCTATTAGAAATATTATTTTCAACTACAACAAAATTGTTTCTGACCTTGATATAGTAAATAATAAATACTATAAAGGTGATTCTTTGGGAGCAACAAACACAATTAAGAGAATAAAGCAGCAGACTCGGTCTTATTGAGTATGTTCATGAGAAGTAATGAAAGAAGCAACACCCCTCACTCCTAAGAAATGTGAATGTAACATATCAAAATGTTGCTATGCTCCAGCAGGTCATGTCATCACTGGTAATATTGATATTGTTGATAAACGTATTCGGCATTTGTTTTCGAAAGGTCTTAAATATAAATTACCTTCAATTATTGATTTCAATGCCTGTCGTGCCAAGATCGCCCACTCCACTGAAGATTTTAGTATAAAATGGTGTCGTAGAGAACATGCGGACTCAAACTTGCTTTCTACTTAAAAAAGTCAATTCTTAAAATTATAGATACACGTATAAACTTTTATAACGCTAACCCCTCTTTACTTCCTCCGAGACCTAGGTTTTCCTTTCGTAATTTAAATTATAAATTTGTTTTAGTTCCTGCCGATAAAGCAGCTAATAATGTAATTATTGTTTGACGCCTACATTACGTCAATGTGTTATCTCTGAAACTCGGCAACACCAATTCGTATACTCCAGTACATTCTAATGAGATGGATGTTATTTCCACGCATATCACTCGGTGCACTACTTTCAAAGCTGGGGTAGACTAAAAGCAAAACAAACTGCCTACTATGTACTGGATTCTTAAATTACATAAACATCTATATAAGGCCGCTTTGTTTCGAATTCTAGTGCCTGCACTACAACAAACATCTCCAAACGTTTAACTTCTTGTCTTACTGCCGTTAAAGATCACGTTAAACGATATTGTGATAAACTTATGAAAACTCTGGGATTAATTTGTTTTGGTCTATAAACAATTCAGGAGACGTTCTGAAGTTTGTGAAGCACTCATCTGTCTATTAGATAATATTTTCGTCAGGTATGGAAACGCCGTTTATAGACAAATTGTTGATATCCCTATGAGTACGAACTGTGCACCACTTGTCGATTTTTTTTTATTTTGCTATCAAAGATATTTCATATTGAGTCTTTAACCAGATACCCAGGCAGATGTTATTGAAACCTTTAATGACACCTCTCGGTATTTTGATGACATATTGAACATTGACAACCCTTTCTTTCCAACTATGGTTAATAATAACTAACCTAAAGAACTTCAGCTTAACAAAGCTAATATATCTGATATTAAAGAATCTTTTCTTGATTTAGATCTCTCGACTGAAAATGGTGAAATAATTAGCAAAATCTATCACAAGAGAGATGATTTTAATTTTGACATTGTTAATTATCCCCACTTGGATGGGGATGTTCCCCGAACAACTTCTTATGGGGTGTATGTGTCTCAACTTATTCGTTTTTCAAGAGCTTGTACTCGAGTTGAGGACTTTAATATTCGTATTATTTGTATAACTAAAAAGCTATCCAATCAGGGTTACCATTACCATAACCTTCGTCAAACCTTTGCAAACATTTATTATCGTAACCCTGATCTTCTTTCCAAATATAAAAGTAAATTAAGGACTCTTATGCGATAAGGACTATCACAAAAGAGTATGATAATGGACCTTTGGAAACAGCCGAGCACGACACATACGAAATATTGCAGTCTCGGTTTGTTTGAGACTGTTCCTGAGCGGTAGTGAAATATGCTAGCTACCGCTCACGCCCTCTAGCCCCGGGTTGAGCAGAACTCAATATTAATAAAATCAACAGCACAAAATTTTAACCATCCCGAAGATGGCATGCATATGGCGGTGGACATGGAGTGTATTGCTTCTCCATGTCGTACGGCGTATGGTCCCAGTATCTAATAAAATTAAATGCCCCGAAGAGCGAAATAAACATAATGGAATTTAGTTGGGAGCAGCGGTTATGAAGCCTACACATAAAAAGCAGACAACATATCCTATGAGTGGTTTCACAATACCCAGAGCCTTTTATCGGCCGGAGTAGTGGAACCACCGAATCAAAAATTAAGTAAGAAAACAAAAGAAATTGAAAATGTACCACCGATAACTAAATATAAGTATCTGGCTCAGCGATCTCCATCAGAGTACTGATTGCAAGCGCGGGGAGACGTTTTACTGCCGCCACACTGCACAAGCAACGCCACTGTGCTATAAAAAAGAGTATGATAATGGACCTTTGGAAACAGCCGAGCACGACACATACGAAATATTGCAGTCTCGGTTTGATTGAGACTGTTCATGAGCGGTAGTGAAATATGCTAGCTACCGCTCACGCCCTCTAGCCTGACTTCTATGGTGATGTGCTTTATAAAGTTCATAAGATTCTTGGTCATGATCACTTTCATACTATCTTTGTTAAACGTTTAAAAAGTTTATCAAAAGAGGTTATGACCCTATCATTTTGCAACATACTGCATGCTTTGTGGTGGATCATTTTACAGTTCGCCACTATGCTTTCCTTTTTAATTGTACGATGACCGGACAGGCTGTGGACCCTATGATGACGCCTAACTGAAGCCCAATGGGACGTTGGCGTTTGATGTTTGTCTATGTTCTTTCTTGTCATGCCCTTAATGGTTTATTATCTTGCTGCTCGCTCTGGCTTCTGGCAAGTCATTGAATACCTTTATTGCGGCTTTCTAGGCTATTGGCTTTTTGTATTATATTTACACGAGCATATTTTTGTTTTACTTATATTGCCTAATGATGCTGCCTTGTTGGATAGAGATAAGATCATGGCGGGGATTTCATTATTTACACTGTCCTGTTTTAATGGGATGACAGTAGGGTAAGTGTGAGGTTTGGTGCACCCTAGAACCGGTTTAAACCCCGAGTGGCCTTTGTTGTCACTGACCATTACAAGGCGGTAGCCCTATTGTCAACACTGTTGTGTTTGTGATGTCGTTTGCATTGTTTATTACTTGCCTTCTCGTTTGTCTGTTTGCGTGTTTGTTTTTGTGTTTTGTGGTTGACTGTCGTCCTTGAATGCTGCTTTCCCTGTCCGATATTTGTATCTTTCTTTGTCTTAACGTCAATGTTTAAAAATAGGACATCCGCAGTTATAAAACTACTATTACATGTTGCAACATATATCAATGCAAATGAAATATTGGATATAAAAGACAAATACAAAAAGCAGTAAAATATATATTGTAAACATTATGATGATCAGTAATTGCACATGATAATTTGGTCGAGGGTGTCTAAAATCCTTATCAACACTACTAATGACCATCTTTGGTGTGTAAAATACTCTTATATAAACTTTACCCATTATTCGCGCTTTGTTTAATGTCTTCACATTCTTACATTAACCAAAGATGCCTGTCCATAACATATGGAAACATTGTTAGCATCACTTATTCAACTATGACTACCTTTATAATACGAAATGTCATATATAGAAGAAGACGAAGTAATTTATTGACTTAAACTATTACATAGTCTTTTCATCATATTAACATACATTTGACAAATATAATTTAACCACAATAACAAGATTAGTTCAGGTTCATTAATTTATGAATTAATATGAAATAAAAAGGAGAAAAAAGAGATATAACATGAAAAAAATACATATGGAATCAAAATATAATATATAATACGGTACAATATAACAATTGTTTTATCATTGGTACGTCATAAATAGAATGCTTCTGAGATGTATTTGCTAAAATTGATAACATCTTGTTTGTTTGTTGACTGAAGGAGAGCAACTAATTTAAACATACTAGGCCTATGGCTATAATATCGTTTTATATATTTACTTCTGATTGTATTATAAACAGGACATATTAATGGAACTCGTCCTCTATATTATTAGTGTTACATATTGGACAAATTGTATTGGATTTAATGAGATTCGGTCAAGCCATGCATACATGAAACCACAACGTTTTAGTAATGACTTGACTTTTGACACCCACTTTTTTAATCCCTTTTCACAGTCAGATTTTGCGCTTTCATACACGTGTTTTATAATAACGTTATCAGTATTGACCGTTCTGAGCCAGTATTTAATGATACTAACATGTCTATTTATATATAACGGATAACGGCCAAATTTCCCGTATATCCCTGCATTACTTGTCGATAAGTTTACACAAAGAACTTGTTTACAATACTTTAAGTGAATTCTTTCAATTTCCTTGGATTTAGTAAAGCCCCATACTTGACTGCCGTAATTAAGAATAGAACCTACAAAAGCATCAAACAATTGTACAGCTGTTTTCAATTTTACCTCGTATTTCTTTATATTTATTGATAGAAGGTTCATAACTTTAAGCGCTTTACCACATAATGTTTGCTGGTAAAGCGTAAACGACCCTGTATAGTTGAACACAACTCCTAAATAGTTAAAGTCATCTACAACTTCGAGAATGGTACCGTTATAAGACCAATTTCAGTAACTCTGGTTGTTCATCAGTTACGAAAAAACACCACTTTAGTCTTATCTGTATTTATCTCTAAGGTCCATGTTTCACAATAGTTATATAGGGTATTTAAACTACCGTGCATATATGTAGTGTGTATTCCTAGCTACAAGTAGCCATTTTACAGGCCGTAAACGATATGTTTACCGCTTACAGTTTGAAGATTTCAATGCAGTAGACGGTGATCTGTTCGAAAATGTTTGTTTCTTTGACACGATGGGATTTACATCAGCTAGAGATGACATCGAGGGAATCACTGATAACGACATAAAGAAAGTGTGTGAAGGTCTTGTTGTGCCTGGCCATGAGGTAATGGGAAATTCCTTAATACAAAATTACGCCAATATAATATATAATCGTCTTCAGTTAATGTTCACCAATCTTACAATTCAAATGTAAAACCCTGGTTTATGGTACAACAATAGCATACGTTATGTTTAACTTGAGGTTGTATTGCTGTTGTTATTTACCAACGTATTATAGTACAACGTTTTGCATGGAAACTACTCCTACAAGTTTCAAGTTTACACAGGTCAATGCAACTAATTCAGTGTTAACATTGGAAGTAAGACGTGTATTAATTTATTAACACGTGTATTAATTTATTACAGTTTAATAAAGCATCTGCTGATGGGCCAGAAGAACCAGACAAGTACAGACCACACTGCGTGGTCTTTCTTGTCAGTGCCGGTGTAATTGACAATTTGGATGACGCTGTTAGCAACAGAATAAAAATCAAACTAGAGGACTTGGACAAATTAGTTCCAAAAGGTATCTCAATAGTTTAAGAACAAACTATGCTCGCGGAAGTAAGATTTAAATTGGTTATGAATGATCGTTTATTATTATGTATCTATATTTCACAAATTAATAATACATATACGTTTGTATCTACCAAATACACTATGCACTGACCTTTTACTTGTGACATGAGTTATAGTATTATTTGGCGATAGTGAAAACCAATTAATTAGTTATTAAAATGGTAGGATTGTTTGGACAGAAACAAAATGTTATAATATTGTCTTTCTATATTTCAGATATTGCTCGAATAGCAATCATCACAAAGATTGATACAGTCTGCGATGAAACTCACAAAGATATTACACATATCTATTCAAGCAAAAAGGTCCACAGATTGGTGAAGAAGGTAGAAACTACCTTTGGCATTCAGGAAAAAAGTATATTTCCTATAGTCAATTATGTAAGCGATGTGGTAATGAGTGCGGAGAAGAATGTTCCAATAATGTATGCAATGTATACGGCTATGAACTTCGCATTGGATCGCCAACGAAGGAGAGGGAGAAGGAGGTAGTAACACATGCGAATGCCACTGTCAGGATGATGTCCAGTCGTGATCTGTTATCTGACGGACAAAATTCCATAACACAACTTGGATAGCTGGCAGTTATTTAAATATTTAAACATAGATACTTTACCTTATCGAAAGTAAAGTAGTAGTAACATACACTAAACCAAATTGCTAAGTACCTACCTAAGAATATTTTAATAATATTCTCATTGTTTTGTGTATTTTGAGCTTGATTAGAGATACGGTTAAACGGCAAAATAACGAGTAAATCGTCTGCTCTGATTGCATGAACATATTTTAAAACTTTTAAGTGAATGTGTTTTCTTATAAATAAGTTATAACACTAATACAACTGGGTATATAGGATTTTATTAAGTACTTCGAATTAGTGAAGCTTTCGGTGTTCCTAATTCTAAAATATGCCAGTTAAAATTATTTTCGCACCATGGTTTACTAGCATGACCACTGCAAATGCGTTTGCAAAAGAAATTTTCGAAATATTTAAAGTTAACGAATTACAGTTACTTGAATTTCAAACAATATTCAATTTAAAGGGAGGTAATTTAAGATTATCCATATTTCATTTTTTTATAGACGGAGAATCTGCGATAAATGGGTCAAATTGTTTTGTTTTTTTCTATTATTTCATACCGATTTTAAGACTTTTATATCTTTAAGCGATCTTTGACTCATGTTATGTGTTTTATCAGCACATATCATGTTTTCATATAAAGGGAGGGTAACTCTCAAAAGATGTAACAATTTAAACAAAAAATAAATGTTTTACAAACTATGGGTCAAAACAAAATACTTATCACATATCTATTCTAAAATATATTTAAAATAAGAAAATTAGTTACGATACAAAAGTGAGTAATTAGAAATTTTGTTCAGTGTATATTACACTAAGTATGCAATGCATGTACTGACACGTTGGTGAAAATATCAATACATTGACTGAAGTAATATACTAGTCTAATGTACATGCAGCTGTGTATTTTATAACAATTTGGAAACTGTTTCATAGATTAACCCAATTGAATTATTTTACAAATATGCAGATGTTTACAAATAATAAAGGCATAATAACAATATAGGTTTATTGATTATTACCCAATAAATGTGTAGAAGGTAACCATGGCGGATGTGCGACAGTGTGAGTATTTCTTTAGTATCTCACGTGCCGAAATACGTGTCCAACGAACTAATGTTCATATATTTGATTCAATTTGTGCGTCTTACGCCCATTTTCATGTCCGTACATGTATATGTTGGTATCGTCAACTGGAACAGATATTACACAGTAATTTAGGTTAATTTCTAGTTCTGTAAATTTGTATACAGTCTTATTACAATCAAAAGGAAATAAAACCTACCATGTACTATAGATATAAAATGGCAGGGAAATAACTAAATGTATAGATGAAACCGCAATTGACCGTGTACATCATACTTTATGTAATTGTTCTTTTAAGAAATTGTGTTTAAAATATCCGTAAATTCATTCTACATGTATGTATATTTGGTTACCATCTTCGCTGACGATTTGCAAAATAAATGTACAAGATTTAACAACAACGTACGTTTGAAGAATAACCTGTTTACAATTATTTTCATTGTGGCATAGGTCATAACCGTCTTACAGAAGGCGCCAGAATAAACACTACGATTAAGTTTTTCCAAAATCATTAAAATGATTGACGTATGGAACATGGGTTTTAAATTGCTCACGCCAACACACTCGATGGAGAACCATAAACTTGGAGAGATGTAAGATATTTATGAGACCTTTGAGATGTTGCAATTATGACCAAGGATCAGTCTTAATGTTTGACGTATAAGCGCATTAATTAAATAACGTTGTCCATGGATTTAAATATTCGCAATTAACTGATTCTGAAACAAATACTTAATTAATTATGAGATGGTACTGTGAGTGGTTATTGTAGAGAGATTGTATTTTAGTGGTTATTGTAGAGAGATGGTACTTGAAATGTTATTGTAGATAGGTGGTACTTGAGTTGCTTTTGTAGCGAAGTGGTACTTCAGTGGTTATTATACAGAGGTGGTAATATGAAATGATTATTGCAGAGAGCTGATACGTGAGTGGTTATTGTAGATAGGTGGTACTTGAGTGGTTATTGTAGAGAAGTGGTACTGTGAGTGGTTATTGTGGAGAAGTGAAACCGTAAGTTGTTATTGTAGAGATGTGATACTTCAGTGGTTATTGTAAAGAGGTGATGCTTGAGTGGTTATTGTAGAGATGTGGTACTTGCGTGGTTATTGCAGAGAGGTAGTACTTGAATGGTTATTGTAGTGAGGTGGTACTGTGAGTTGTTATTATAGACAGGTGGTTCTTCTTGAGTGGTTATTGTAGAGAGGTGGTACTTGAGTAGTTATTGTAAAGAGGTGGTACTTGAGTGGTTATTGTAGAGAGGTGGTACTTGAGTGGTTATTGTAGAGAGGTGGTACTTGCGTGATTATTGTATAGAGGTGGTACTAAAGTCGTCATTGCAGAGAGGTGTTACTTGAGTGGTTATTGTAGTGAGGTGGTAATGTGAGTGGTTTTTATAGACAGGTGGTCATTGAGAGGTTATTTTAGAGAGGTGGTACTTGAGTTGTTAATATAGAGAGGTAGTACTTGAGTTGTTATTACAGGAATGTGTTACTTGAGTGGTTACTGTAGAGAGGTGCTACTGAGTGGTTATTATAAAGATATGGTACTTGAGCGGTTATTGTAGTGAGGTGGTACTGTGAGTGGTTATTGTAGAGAGGTGGTACTGTGGGTGGTTATTGTAGAAAAGTGGTATTATGAGTGGTTATTGTAAAGAGGTGGTACTGAGTGGTTATTATAGACAAGTGGTACTTGAGTGGTTATTGTAGAGAGGTGGTACTGTGACTGGTTATTGTAGAGAAATGGTACTTGAGTGGTTATTGTAGTGAGGTGGTACTGTGAGTGGTTATTGTTGAGAGGTGGTACTGTGAGTGGTTATTGTAGAGAAGTGGTATTATGAGTGGTTATAGTAGAGAGGTGGTACTGAGTGGTTATTATAGACAAATGGTACTTGAGTGGTTATTGTATTGAGGTAGTACTGTGAGTGGTTATTGTAATGAGGTGGTACTGTGAATGGTTATTGTAGAGAGCTGATATTTTAGTGGTTATTGTAGAGAGGTGGTACTTGAGTGGTTATTGTAGAGAAGTGGTACTATAAGTGGTTATTGTAGAGAGGTGATACCGTGAGTTGTTATTCTAGAGATGTGGTACTTAAGTGCTTATTGTAGAGAGGTGATGCTTGAGTGGTTATTGTAGAGAGGTGGAACTTAAGTGGTTATTGTAGAGATGTGGTATTTGCGTTGTTATTGTAGAAATGTGGTTCTAAAGTAGTTATTGCAGAGAGGTGGTACTTGAATGGTTATTGTAATGAAGTGGTACTGTGAAAGGTTATTATAGACAGGCGGTCCTTGAGTGGTTACTGTACAGTGATGGAACTTGAGTGGTTATTGTAAGGAGGTGGTACTTGAGTGGTTATTGTTGAGAGGTGGTACTTCCGTGGTTATTTAAGAGAGGTAGTACTTCAGTTGTTATTGCAGAATTGTGCTACATGAGTGGTTATTGTAGAGAGGTGGTACTTGAGAGGTTATTGTAGAGAGGTGGTACTTGAGTGGTTATTGTAGAGATATGGTACTTGAGTGGTTATTGTAGAGAGGTGGTACTTGCGTGGTTATTGTAGAGAGGTGGTACACAAGTGGTTATTGCAGAGAGGTGGTACTGAGTGGTTATTGTATAGAGGTAGTACTTCAGTCGTTATTGCAGAAATGTGCTACTTAAGTGGTAGAGATGTGCTACTTGAGTGGTTATTGTATGAGGTGGTACTATCAGTGGTTATTTTATAGAAGTGTATTTGAGTGGTTATTGTAGAGAGGTGGTACTTGAGTGGTTATTGTAGTGAAGTTGTACTGTGAGTGGTTATAGTAGAGAGATGGTACTGTGAATGGTTATTGTAGAGAGCTGATACTTTAGTGGTTATTGTAGAGAGGTGGTACTTGAGTGGTTATTGTAGAGAAGAGGTACTATAAGTGATTATTGTAGATAGGTGATAACGTAAGTTGTTATTGTAGAGATGAGGTACTTGTGTTGTTATTGTAGAGAGGTTATGCTTAAGTGGTTATTGTACAGAAGTGATATTTGAGTTGTTATTGTAGAGAGGTGTTACTTGAGTGGTAATTTTAGAGAGGTGTTACTTGAGCGGTTATTGTAGTGAGTTGATACTATGATTGGTTATTTTATGCGGTGATACTATCAGTGGTTATTTTATAGAAGTGTATTTGAGTGGTTATTGTAGAGAGGTGCTACTTGAGTGGTTATTGTAGTGAAGTGGTACTGTGAGTGGTTATTTTAGTGAGGTGGTACTGTGAGTGGTTGTTGTAGAGAGGTTGTAGAGAGGTGGTACTATGAGTAGTTATTGTAGTGAGGTTGTACTGTGAGTGGTTATTGTAGACTGGTGGTACTTGAGTGGTTATTGCAAAATGCATTTTGTTTATATCCTTTTGTTAAGCCATGCAACTACCACTTGCAATGTAAAAAACAAAATCTATTTCATTTAAAACATAACTACTCTGTAAATTGAGGGACTGTATCTAAATAAATAAACTTATAAATCATCAAATTGTGGCAAAAGGGACATATATGACAGACTTTGACCATGAAAAGTTGGTATTTACTCACTATAATGTACACATAATAACACGTTTTACTGTTTATCTTGTTTAAATAGTGATATATATTTAATCCATTTGACTGTAGAAATGCAATAAAAGCGTGCTGTGAAATTCATAAAAACACGATGTTTAAATGAAAATTCTGATTCCCACGTACTCATATCCTGTAATCTATGAAATACCTTAAGAAGTGTCCTTTTGACCCAGTCCAGAGTTGTCTTAAAGCCATTCGTGTTTTTCAACTAACATACCCGTGTTTCGTTATCATTGCACGCCATAATTTTAACAACATATGTATGTATGTTAAATTAGAGAGGACTGCCTGGTTACAAATCCATTATTGTATAAAATATGGGAAGACAATATATACCACTCAACATTATTTAATGGGTAATTAAAATCTGATCCAGCTTATTTATACAAAAATAATTTGGTGAACCCATACCCAAATATACAAAAAGAAAGAGTAAACATTTTAATACATATATCTTTCAATAATTTTCATCTACTGATATCCGTATCATCATCATCATCATCAGATACGGTAATAACAACAACAACATCATCATCATCATCATCATCATCATCATCATCATCAGCATCATCATCATCATCATCATCATCATCATCATCATCATCATCATCATCATCATCAACAACAACAACAGCAACAACTACAACGAAATCACTAATAACATAAGGCTAATTTAATAATGATGAAAACCACCTTTACCACAATGTACTATTACCACAATGTACTACTATCACCACTAATAGCATATCCTCCAATGTTACAACAGTCAAGAACAATTATTACAACTACCATCACCACTACCAATACATTTGCTACTGATCGTTCTGCTGATAGTACTATTACTACTATTATTATTACTACTATATATACTACTACTACAACTACTACTACTACCCTACTACTATTACTACCACCACTACTACTACTACTGATGGAATATATACAAATATGTCTGAGTAACTATCATTATCACCAATAACAACAATTACAGGACGTTTTCTCTTGGCGCGGCTAGGGTAAGCCTGTATGGGAGACTGCCTAAAGAACAGTCAATACTATATTTGGGTATTGGTTCATAGGTCATAAATAATTGTTGCATAAACAATCTTTCAACCCATGTCTAATGACTGATGTAAATAAGTAATGGTAACGTTTGCTAATTTCCAGAGATTGGACTAATAGTGGTAGTAGTTGGACTAAGATTGGCAATAGTTAAGTGGTTGGACTAATAATGGTAATAGTTTAAAGTGGTAATAGTTGAGAGGTTAGACTAGGAGTGGTGGTAGTTGAGAGGTTAGACTAAGAATGGTAGTAGTTGAGAGGTTAGACTAAGAGTGGTAGTAGTTGAGAGGTTAGACTAAGAGTGGTAGTAGTTGAGAGGTTAGACTAAGAGTGGTAGTAGTTGAGAGGTTGGACTAAGAGTGGTAGTAGTTGAGAGGTTAGACTAAGAGTGGTAGTAGTTGTGAGGTTGGACTAAGAGTGGTAGTAGTTGAGAGGTTAGACTAAGAGTGGTAGTAGTTGAGAGGTTGGACTAAGAGTGGTAGTAGTTGAGAGGTTGGACTAAGAGTGGTAGTAGTTTAGAGGTTGGACT
The DNA here is from genome assembly GCA_037043455.1 of Cyrtodaria siliqua. NCBI lineage: Eukaryota > Metazoa > Mollusca > Bivalvia > Adapedonta > Hiatellidae > Cyrtodaria > Cyrtodaria siliqua. The sequence continues at coordinate 173,143 of JAWPHD010004014.1, forward strand.
AAGAGTGGTAGTAGTTGAGGGGTTGGACTGAGAGTGGTAGTAGTTGAGAGGTTAGACTAAGAGTGGTAGTAGTTGAGAGGTTGGACTAAGAGTGGTAGTAGTTGAGGGGTTGGACTGAGAGTGGTAGTAGTTGAGGGGTTGGACTGAGAGTGGTAGTAGTTGAGAGGTTAGACTAGGAGTGGTGGTAGTTGAGAGGTTAGACTAAGAGTGGTAGTAGTTGAGAGGTTAGACTAAGAGTGGTAGTAGTTGAGAGGTTGGACTAAGAGTGGTAGTAGTTGAGAGGTTGGACTAAGAGTGGTAGTAGTTGAGAGGTTGGACTAAGAGTGGTAGTAGTTGAGGGGTTGGACTGAGAGTGGTAGTAGTTGAGGGGTTGGACTGAGAGTGGTAGTAGTTGAGAGGTTAGACTAGGAGTGGTGGTAGTTGAGAGGTTAGACTAAGAGTGGTAGTAGTTGAGAGGTTAGACTAAGAGTGGTAGTAGTTGAGAGGTTGGACTAAGAGTGGTAGTAGTTGAGAGGTTGGACTAAGAGTGGTAGTAGTTTAGAGGTTGGACTAAGAGTGGTAGTAGTTGAGGGGTTGGACTGAGAGTGGTAGTAGTTGAGAGGTTAGACTAGGAGTGGTGGTAGTTGAGAGGTTAGACTAAAAGTGGTAGTAGTTGAGAGGTTAGACTAAGAGTGGTAGTAGTTGAGAGGTTGGACTAAGAGTGGTAGTAGTTGAGAGGTTGGACTAAGAGTGGTAGTAGTTTAGAGGTTGGACTAAGAGTGGTAGTAGTTGAGGGGTTGGACTGAGAGTGGTAGCAGTTGAAAGGTTGGACTGAGAGTGGTAGTAGTTGAGAGGTGAAACCAAGCGTGGTAGTAGTTGAGAGGTTGGCATCCCTTTCTTTCCAACTATGGTTAATTATATTTATCCTAAAGAACTTCAGCTTAACAAAGCTAATATATCTGATAATAACGCTTCTTTTCTTGATTTAAATCTCTCGATTGAAAATGGTAAAATAATTAGCAAAATATATGACAAGAGAGATGATTTTAATTTTGACATTGTTAATTATCCCCACTTGGATGGGGATGTTCCCCGAGCAACTTCTTATGGGGTATATGTGTCTCAACTTATTCGTTTTTCTAGAGCTTGTACTCGAGTTGAGGACGTTAATATTCGTAATCTTTGTATAACCAAAAAGTTACTCAATCAGGGTTATGCCTGGTGCAGATAGGTTGTCCTGTGTTCGATTGTAGTAGAGAGGTTGTACTGTGAATGACGACTTTTGTTGAGAGGTTGTACTTTGTGAATGTTGTAGAGAGATTGGACTGTAAAAAGAAATATACAAATATCGGACAGGGAAAGTAGCATTCAAGGAGGACAGTCAACCACAAAACACAGAAACAAACACGCAAACAGACAAACACGAAGGCAAAAGAAATAATAAATGCAAAGGACATCACAAACACAAAATGGTTGACAATAGAGCTACCGCCTTGGAACGGTCAGTGGCAAAGTAGGCCACTGGGGGTTTAAACCGGTTCTAGGGTGCACCTCACTGTCATCCCATTAAAACAGGACAGTTTTCATTTGAATGTGTTCTAACTGCTACTGAATGTTCTGTTTTAAAATGTATTTACGCTGATGAATATACATATAATGTTTATCACCCTGTATCACTATATGAAAGGATTCAAAGAAAAGAATAAGTGTCGTTCCAATATCGATAAGATATATTAGCACCAAATACAGGGATTCAGTCATGCATGTTTTGCACACACACACACATGTGCATATATAGACCGTAGATCCATCAATATGTGAGAATGCCTATACATACTGTTATTCATGAAAGAAACAATTTTAGAATGTTAATTGATTCCAAAAATACTATTAAATTTGAAACTTATTTTCAGTGTTCGTCATTTTAAAATACAAAAGCTTATATGTATAACTTGTAACACTCTTTGAAATGTGAACTTAATTATTCGTTCTAATAAATTGAATCAGATGCATAGGCTTTATACATTAGAATAAAAGTTAAAGACCCTTCTTTATAACATATAACATTGAAAGTGGTCGAACCAAATGTTACCGATGCAATTCTGAATTCTTGGCATGTATATTATAGAAAAAACGATATAAGCATCCCATATTTTAATACCGATTATTTTGAAAATTGGTGATATTGGATAATGTTTTTTTTATCTGTATCTTTTAATTCTAAAGTATAAGATTCATGCTAAAAAGCTTTATGCAATCTATGCCAAATTGTATGGCGACTTGTGTTACTTTAAGTAATTTGAATTGATGAAATTATGTAATACAAATTTTAACGTGGTTAAATATTATTCGTGCTATTTGACTATTACATGTGTATAAGCAGTAGTAAATGAAGAAAATATCTCAGAAAGGACTAAATAGTTTCTTCGGGTTTTCGTTTGAAATTGACTTAAATTTGATCAAGTTTTAGCCATGGCGGCCATATTAGATGAGAGGCAGTCGCGAAAGCACAAATCTGAAATGGGCCCTCCGATGTAATATCGTGACCAATTTATTTAAGTTTTTGTCTATATACATTGGCGGCCATTTTCATTATTTGACGATAAAGAAAAACAACAACATTTGATCGTGGTAGAACCAAGGAACAGGTATATGATATTTCACTAAATGAAATTATGACCCAAGGGTCATAAATGGCCCTGCCTCGGGGTCACATTTTTACATTGAGTTATATATGGTATACCAAACAACATTTCCTTCTCTGAAACTACCAGATCTAGAGATTTAATATTTTTCAAGTGACATAAGCTAATGGTCCTCTATCATGTTTATTCAAATAATTACCCTTGGTCACAAATGGCCGCGCCACGGGGTCACATGTTTTCATATAATTATATAGGGAACATTTCGAACAACTTTTTTTCTCATACACTTCAACACTTAATCGACCGACTTCAGGGTTAAAACAGGCTGAGTAAATATTGTCTTACGTGTTAAGTCTAATAAGAGTGAGTGTTAAAATGCGTATGTGTTACGTATTCATACACACTATTGCACGTTTACGTATATTAATTAGTATCAGACGACCGTTTGCAGACGCCTGAAAGCATTTGTTGGGTTCTAATTTCCTGATCCGACATAATGTGTAATCCGATATCAATTTCAACTCAGCAGATTCGCTTAGTTTACAATAACTTGTGCATTTGAGATAATTATATCAACAGACGTATATGATATAAATAAGGAAGATAACATGCATTGAAGTTTGCCACTTGTTTGAAATTAGTTTATTTATGTTATTAATGAGCCTCAATACCAATATCGTAATCGTATTATTTCCTTACTTATATACTATGTGTAATAATTCGCCATAACGGATACTGATACCTTAATTGTTATCATATTTGAAATCTTACTGTATAAAACTGCACGTAGTAACACCGTTATTTGAAGTGGGAACGCGTTAAATCCCCATGACATATCTGACGTCATAATACATTACGTCATATTCTCATGACGTTATGATTTTGCTTCAAATCGGCGCCATGTAAAAGGTTAATTGACATACTTAAAGAGAAACTTTCATGTTTTATATATGTTTTGTGATAAATATAATCTTATATTCGTGACTGTGTATTGTTGATTTTAATAAACTCGCTCGATAACAAGATAACAAGATAACACTATACGATACTCGACAGAGCCTCGCATAATATCAGTGTTTCCATCCCATTTATTAAATTCAACACTACATTGTCGCTCATGTAAGATCCTAAATAGTCTCGTGACTCGATCTTCTGACCGGAATGCGATCACTCATTAAAAATGTGACAACATCTGGTAAAACCCTTTATCATGCACTTTAAACTGTGATTAGATTGTGTTTACTTTTTACCTTATATTGTACCTCCGAAATACCTCAAACATTGTTGGATATCGTAGCTATAAAGACTTAACTCAATCTCACCGCTCACTTTTGTATTATAAATTGTTTTCATATCTTATTCATATTTTGAAATATTTGTGGAATAGTGTTTTCTGTATTGAGCTATAATTGTGTAAAGATATAATTATATTTTAATTTCGATATTAGTGTATTATAAGAGTACTTGTCCTTTTTTATACAAATACATATAATTCAATACGCATACTAGGCATCACGCAATACTAATATTAGTTCAGATGAAGGTGTGGTGTTTTCGTTGACAACGGAATCTATTATAACTTTTAATCGGTGTAGATTGTACGTGTTTCTTGTATTATAATGGTCAACTAGAACTGTATGATGCATAGCCATATGGTGTTGTGCATAGTTGACATTGTTAGACCCGTTACATGTAAGGCGACGTTGTATACTTCAGTAGAAAATGCAATAATTTTTTAATTTGACATAGATGTTACAAAAGGCGAGTCCGGAAACGAGACCGAACCGCACTTAGGGTAGACTAATCCACTCAGGGAAGAGGTTTAAATCCACTAAATATATCAGAAATCCATGCCTGGTACAGTTAAAAGTAGTTCCCTATAAAATAAGCATAAAAAGCACTTTTAGTGCTTTGATTTTTCTTTTTCCAGTATATATGAATGAGTATACATATAGGTAGCATTAAACATACGTCCATTAAACATGAGTTTAGACCATTTATTCAGAAATTTTTATCTTTCATGCAATGTGGTTGCTTGTGGTCTAGTGGAGCGCTGTGGTCTAGTGGTAGAGCGTTGGACCCAAGATCCATCGTGGGTTCGATTTCCGCCACTTCCATATGCGCTGTGTCCCTGAGCAAGACACTTTATCTGCATTGCTTAGTACTGGTTCTACCCAGGAAGACATCGAGAGTGATTTAAATAAGTTCAAAGAGCTTTCGTTACAATCGATGTAAAATAAATAAGTTTAAACTACTGTGGTTGCTTTTCGTTCTGAGGCTGAGTGAACTTCGGTCGTGACCCTAGTCACTTTGTTTACACTCATGTGAATTTCAAATAAACAACATGACACCATCTTTTTTGTGTGTTTTCCTACAGAGAATATAATACTGCTCAACATGGGTAATTTTGACAAAAATCGTTGTCTAGTTATATTTCTATGGCCCACAAAATATCTTCAATTTACCATGGCCCATAGTAAATATATTTAGTGGATTTAATCCTAGACGATTCATTACATTTGTTACAATTAATACAGTACTTATCAAGCATGTACACATGGTATTCGATGCATGTACCATACCTTTCTTTTTCGAATATAATATAAGGTAAGATCAATTTTATTTTGAGTCTGCAATAATAAACAAGAGCAGCACATTTACAGTCATTACCGTCCCAAAAAGATTTGGAACTTCTTAAACTGTGTGTTATTAGCCGAAACTCGTCTGGGATTGAATTCCATGGGAGCTGCATACCTGAATTAGTTCTTATAGAAGTGTGTGGTTCCAATCTGTGGTACACGCAAAGCGTATTAGACTAATTAAAGGTATATGATGTCTTCGCTTTCTTGACTATGAGGTCAGCCATAACAGGAGATTGTTAAATATTTTGAAGATTACAAAAATCCAATATTCCGTATTGCGTAGTCAGACTGTTTTAAGTAGTTCATTATAGTACTGGTGTAATCATCATATACTACTCTTAAAGTACGTACTTTATTTTTCTTTCTATTTTCTTGTATTAATAACCGCAAAAATGCAAAGAAAGAGGGCTACATGAAATATTAAAGTTAGATATGATAAACACATGTCAGTCTGTTCAGTTTATACATACTATACCTAACATGTTTTTCAGTACATTAATTTGGGCAACGTGTTTACTTAAATTTTGAATATTTTGGTCAAAATCTCGATTGAAATCGATGTCAAAACCCAGTAATTTCACGATGTCTTTACATTTAAACTTACTGACCATACATTTTTTGGGAAACCCTTACAAAAAAAAAAGTTTTCTCTGAATGCACTAGAATTATTACCCACTTTCAGTTGGCAAAGGTGCTAGTTAGTTCACCAAAGTGTGGAAAGAAAGGATATTGTCATCAGCATAATTATACAAAGGTATTTTGTCTATACAATAAAATATGTCATGTATTATAAAGGTAGGGCCCTATGATAAAGCCCTGAGGAACACCTTTGCTTACAAAAGCCCCGATGGCGCCAATTTTAATTTGTTTTTCTATGTGATGATAGATAACTGCTTAAGTTATGACAGTCACTAATTAGTAGAAATGCATACTAATTAAAACTCAAATATCAGTACATCACGACATGAATTAATGTTTAATCTCTGCATGAAGTGCAGGTTAATGCAACAGGTATTAATGTACAACTCAATCACGATTATCTGATTGTTCCCATGCAAATTGGAAATGGGCAATATTTGCAAGTGAAGATTACATATTTATACCAGTATTCAAGTTGTACATAATTAAGGATTAGATTCAATATGTTGATCTTTCTTTAAACAGGAAAAATATTTGCTGAAACCCGAAGCGCATGTCGTTAACTTTAAATTCGCCAGATGTTTTTCATTTTCCAAGGAAATATTGAAATATCAAATTCAATCGTTATATTGATATTTTATTTTATGCTAACTAATGAAATAATAGATTTTACCAGTGAAATTAAACCCTTATGTACAATTGTTATTTTCACTTTTTTTCACTGTTTTACATTTTTCTTGGAAAGCGATACACAATTTTCATCATTGGATTGGAAGTGATTTAACTAAGAAAATTAGTGGCAGGTTTATTGAAATCTGACAAGTAATTCGAAAGTTATAGAACAAAACGTGAACATTAATGTGAAAACTGGAACGCCTCTACTGAATCTGACTAACCCCCCATGTTCTAAAAAGCATGAAATAAAAAGAAAATGTGTTGCTTTGTCGTGAATAATAGATTTTACATCATCTCGAAGTGGGAACATTTGATATTTTCACTTATGCTTCGCATTCGTAAAAATAGAAATTTCTCGCTTCTCGATGAAATAAAAAAACTGTTATTCTCTCCAAAACAACAAATATCAACTATATTATTATCGATTACAATTCAAAGATCAACATGCAATTATTTCATCTAATTAATAAGAATCCAATTACTTAATTAATACCCCACATTTGGGACTGACTGTTGGTACAATGCCCCAAATAATATAATCGAAATGTCACATGTCTATATTCCAGAATCATTGGTTACAAGCAACCTTTGGATTGTGCAATATGTAGTGAAATGTGTGTTGTCTGTGTATCCTCTATCACGAACTCTCTCCTTTATGTTCCATTACAGAAAATTAATTTACTGGTCTATAACACTGCCTGTGACATCGTATTTTACTGTTGACAGCGTTTTCATGCTTGCGACAGCGCAACATTCCGTTGGTATGTGATAAAGGTATACCAGTTGCCTTTTGACGGTTTGGTGGGGGAGGGGGTGGGGGGGGGGGGGGGGGTGGGTGGTATGGGAAGAAGTATTGGACATAAACCAGGGAAAGTGGGTGGTCTTGAATTTTCTCCACTCCAAAACAATTTATGTGGTCATAATGATCGAAACGGCGTCATTCTTTCAGTATTAGTAGATATTATGTACCTTCTCCAGATAATATCCTTTTACGGACGCGTAATATACAATCTTTTTGACGTGGTAGCTCTTAGCTATACGTTGTCCAGATATGCATTTGTACCATCTTTCATATGGCAAATGCCGCCCAATTACTACCAGGCGATATATATGTATTATGGGGGTTCTGGACCACGTAGATATTCTTATTTTATTTCTTATTTCAGCATGTTAAAAAAACAGTACAACTTTCAAAATGATCAAAATAAAAAATGCCCAAGTATGTACCTTTACCCAACTTATAATTTGTTGTAAGTTGAGTAAAGGTACCACGAAATTAAATTTGCAAGCAAATTTAAACTATAAATAACCAATACGTCTAAACTTTAAACATTCCTTATTATAATCCTTATAATACCAATAATCATTACATTTTCTAAGTGTTGAAGCACCACATTTACAACAAATTTGAAATTGAGCAGTGGTACCCAATCCACACTTTATACGAGGTAAAAGTTTACAAGTTTTCATTCTATGTTTATGAACCTTGCAATAATTTGAATTTTTAACAGGCTTTCTATCACAAACACCGTTAGAACTGATCTTTAGGAACTGACACGGAATCATTGTACTATATTTATACTAATAATTATTTATATTAAATAAAAATTATTTTAGGTACAAAGAAAAGAAATAAAAAATGTCTGACGTGAAAGATACTATAAATAATTTATTAAGCCTGCACTCTGCAGGTATAATAGATAAAGAAGCATTAAACATAGCACTAAAATCATTAGGAGACCAGAAACATTTTGATAAGATGAAGGAGGAAATTGCAACAATCAAGGAAGAATTAAACGTTTTAAAAACAAGGGCAACTAGCAGCCAATCCTTTGAAAATCAAGAAGAATTAAAACGAATCAAAGAAGAAAATGAAGCTTTGAAAATAAAGGCAACTACCAGTCAATCTTTTGAAAGTCATAAGAAAAGAAGAAAACTTAAAAAGCTTAGGAAAAGGCAAAGTAAAAAAGATGAAAAATATAAGGAGCAAAAAGCTAAAATAATTCAAGAACCAAAAGAAGAAAAAGATGAAGACAAAACTAGTTGACAATCCTATGTGTGGCTACTTCAAATCTTACGAAGCTGATGCTACAAAATATAAGGATCCATACAAACTTTTAATTGACAAAAAATCTCAAATACAAAAACAAGTTTTTGAAGACAAAGAAACTTACAAAGGATTAAGATTTGCAATAGGACTTACGATAAATATGTTTAAAGATGACGGATCAAAATTAAATCATGTTACAGCTGTTTTGCATAGTAATCAATATGCTTTATTAAAAGCATCCAAAGCAAAATTTTCAGATTTTTACGATCAAGCAACTGCAGACTTAGAACAAGCAATAGAAAAATTTACAAATAAAGCATCTGGACTGGAATAGATTATTGCGTTAAACTATACTTAAACATCACAAAGTTTAAAAAGTTTAAAGGCTCATCATATATTCCACTACCAAAATCAATAGCGAATAAAAAAGCAATTGTAAATATAAAAAATCTTGATAATCAATGTTTCTTACATGCAATTAATTCTTCATTACATCCAGCACGTGATCACTCGGATAGATTGTCACAATATCCACCTTTAGATTTTAAAATAGAAGGTATAGATTTTCCTACCCCTTTAAATCAAATAAACAAATTTGAGCAACAAAATAATCTTGCAATCAATGTTTACGGTTACCAGCAACAGAAAAAAAGACTTGTATCATTTCCTTATTACATTTCTGAACAACCAAAAGAAATGAAAAGAATTAACTTAGTTTTAATCTGTGAAGACGTACATGACTTTCAAGATTATGATTGCTCTGAAAAATTAAAACAAACAATCATTATGCCTGGATTAAAAATTTAAATAGATTTTTAAGTGATCACAACAGTCACAACTCACAAACTGAATATTGTGACAGATGTTGTTGGGGATTTTCAAGTAAAATAATTTTAGAAAAACACTTAGAAGATTGTGAAGGAATTAACAAAAAAACATGTAGAATTGAAATGCCTAAAAAAGGTGCAAAAATAAAATTTACAAATTATCAAAATAAAATTACAGTTCCCTATGTAATTTATGCAGATTTTGAAAGTATAGCTGTTCCATTTTTAGAACCCAAACCTGAAGAAACTGAAAATACAAAACCCAAAGAAATAAAAAAAGAAAAACATCCAAAAATTAGCATGGACTCAAAAGGTAAAGAAATTAAGCAAAACTCTCCAGAACTAAAAGAAAAAGAAAAAGAAAAAGAAAAAACAAAAATTACAAGCATACAAAAAGCCTGTGTTTTTGCTTACAAAGTTGTAAGATTTGACAAAACAGAATCAGAATATGAAAAAACTCAAGTTCAAGTATACAGAGGTGAAGATGCAATTGAATTTTTTTTACAAAAAATGGAAGAAGAAAAGGCAAATATTTCAAGAGATTTTTAAACATCCATTGTAAAATGTTATGATTCTCACTTGATAATGCAGCAAATTCATAAAATGACAGGGCAAATAACTGTAATACCAAACAACTCTGAAAAATACATATCTTTTAGTGTAGGCCAATTAAGGTTCTTAGATTCATATCAATTTATGGCTTTTCCACTTTCCGAATTGGCTAAAAATATAGAAGATTTTAAAATAACCAAAGAAGAATTTGGATTACACGCTGAATTAATGAGTAAAAAAGGAATATACCCTTATGATTACATGGATTCACAAGAAAGATTTAAACAAACACAACTGCCTCCAAGAGAAGAATTTTATAATAAATTATCAGAATCTCATATAACTGAAGAAGAATACGAACATGCTCAATATGTTTGGAAAGTCATGGGATGTAAAGCTTTAGGAGATTATCATGATATGTATGTAAAATCTGATGTTACTTTACTTACAGATATATTTGAATCATTTAGAAAAGAATGTTTTAGCACTTATCATTTAGATGCAGCTCATTACTATACAACACCAGGATTAAGTTGGGATGCACTTTTAAAAATTTCAAAAATTGAGCTGGAACTTTTAACAGACTTAAACATGCATTTATTTGTAGAAAAAGGCATGAGGGGTGGAATAAGTATGGTTTCTCATCGTTATGCCAAAGCAAACAATCCTTTAGTTGCAAATTATGATAAAACTCAAAAAACAGATTATATAATATATCTTGATGCTAATAATTTGTATGGTTGGGCAATGGTTCAGCCTTTACCTTACGGAGGATTTGGTTGGGTTGACGTAGGTGAAAATTTTAATATGTCAGACTTGAAAAAGATTCAAAAAGAAGGTTGGGGTCAATTTATAGAATGTGATTTAAAATATCCTTCACATTTACATGTGGATCATAATGATTATCCTTTGGCACCTGAAAAAATAGCAATCCAAAAAGAATGGTTATCTGATTATCAACGTGATTTGTTAGAATCAAGTAGTATGATTGATAAACCTCAATTAGTTCCCAATTTACGGGACAAACCTAAGTATGTTTTACATCATAAAAATTTAGAATTAAATATATCTTTAGGCATGGAAGTTACTAAAATTCACAGAGTTTTGCAGTTTAAAGAAAAACCTTGGATGGAACCTTATATAACTTTGAATACAAACTTAAGAAAAGACTGTGAAACAGAATTTGGTAAAAATTTTACAAATTGATGAATAACTCGGTATTTGGTGAAACAATGGAGAATCTAAGAAACAGAACCGATATTAAATTAGTTAAAACAGATGGGACTGAAAATGAAAAAATAAGGAAAATAGTAAATAAGCCTATTTATAACAGTCGTGTAAAATTTTCAGATGAATTATCAGCTTTGTATGTTAATAAAAGTATTTTAACTTTAAACAAACCAATATATGTTGGTATGTCTGTTTTGGATTTGTCAAAATATATGATGTATGATTGGTACTACAATTTCTTTAAGAAAAAGTATGGAGATAAATGTAAGTTACTTTATACAGATACAGATTCAATTTTGGCATTAGTTGAAACGCCAGATATTTATAAAGATATGTGGGATTCAAAGAAAGCATTTGACTTTTGCAATTACATAAAAAATCAAACTCAGTACTATAGTAAGCATAATGCAAAAGTGCTTGGAAAAATGAAAGATGAGTGCGCTGGTGTAGCTATTGAAAAATATGTAGGTTTGAGGCCTAAATTGTATTCTGTTAAAACAGCTAACGAAAACATTGACAAAAAAGAAATAAAAAAAGGAAAAGGAATAAAAGAGTGCGTGCTCAAGAAAAATATAAAATTTGAACATTACGAAAAATTGTCTATTTACCAAAACATTTTATACTAATGATATGAATCTTTTAAGAACTATAAAACATCAAATTTACGGGGAAACAGTTAGTAAAGTTTCATTGAGTCCATTTTATGTCAAAAGACTTATCAGAGATTGTGGAATTGCTACAGATGCATACGGTTATAACCCAACTTACAAAAATCTATAAGCAACAATACCAGTAACAGCTAAGCGCACATGGTTTCTATAAAAACTTATGAATTTGGGTATCATCAGGAACAATAAGTAATTCTTCTTTGACAAATCCTCTCTGTGGCGCTGGTAATTTCAACTAATAAACTCTTATACCTTCCGTCACCATATAACTTTTAATCTTGTGAATATCTACACTCCACATTGGATCAGTTGCTCTGCGTCTTCCAACTTTTTGTTCCCCGGGTTGATATAAATATCTTACACTAGCATTCATACAGATAGGATCACCTTTTAATATTTTTGTTTCAACAGGAGGAGGCTTTTTTGTCTCCGCATTTATGGCTTTTAACAACTTCTGGTAATCTTTTTACCCACTCTCTGTTGCGTTTTTGGGAATCTATTTCCTTAGCATACTGATAACCAAACAATCTTTCAGCTAATATTCTGTTAAATCTTTCCACTAAAGCTTGGTCTCTGTGTATTTCTGTTCTGCCCCGTCTGATATTTACTTTGTGTTTTGCCATCAACTGTGATACTGCACCCATGAATTCTCTGCCTGGATCCACTTGTAATAACTTTGGATATTTCAAATGTCGACTGTATATTTTCTCAAATGCTTTAGCAACTTCTTTGCTATCCTTGGAAGTCAGTGGCTCCGCTTCTTTGTATCTACACGCAATATCAACAACAGTCAATGCATATTTATATGTCTTGCGGTCACGACCAAAGCCAAAAGTATCATGCGGCAGAAATAACAAACCAGCTTGATGCACTCCATTCTTAACAGAAACATCAAACCTGGGTCTAACTATTTTCTTTGGTGCGGGTAAATAAATCTGCCACACAGCTTGTTTTTTTAAAAATTCTAATGCCTTTTTTTCACTGACACCAGTCTCTTTTGCCAATTTTCTTACTGCTGAGTAACCTTTCCAAAATCCTTTTGGGCTGTAATAAATCTTTTCCATTTTTTCTACTAAAGATTAAACTTTATATAACTATAAAAAAATGGAAATCACAACTGCACAATTTGATGAACTGCTTGAAGAGCAATATCAAAATAGCACAAAGAAATGGACAGACTTGGAAATAGATAAAATATACAAAATTACAGATACGAAAATAGTAGATACTGAATATGGTCCATCCATGGTATTGACATTATTAGACAACGGTGAAGTATGGGCGCCTGATAATCTCAAAAATAAATTAGAGAAGAGTGCTAAACCACCATATTATATGCGACCACTTGGATTGAAACCATGTAAAAACAAAAAAAATAATAGGTTACATGCATATGACTTAGTTTTTTCAAAGTAAACATACTTAGTCATTCCAAATCTAAAGTAATTATAGTTTTAAACTATTTTTTTTATGAACTCAATTTATACGCCACAAATCCAGTTGCAGCCATGCCCACCACAATAAACGTAATTTCTCTATTCTGTTGATCCGGAGATGGTGTATAAAAATCACTTAACTTGGGCTCCGGTTCTAAAAGCAAATGTTTGCCAGTTGTATAATAATACTGTTTCATAGCTTGGTCCACATCATCAAAAGTCTGCTCTGCATGATGCTCTTTTTTCAGTTGCTTATTAATAAAATCTAATCTCTCTGTTCTTTGTTTTATTCCACTCCGCTTGTGCTGCGTTTAATTGTTCCACTGCTTTGTCATGCATTTGTCTTTCCTCAACTGAATGACTTCCCATTTTCGAAAAGAAATAATTTGAACCGCTAAACGCTAATGCATTTGTTAATGCGCCACCTATCATCATTGCTACTGCACTTGCCATTTTTTTATATATATTTTTTAAAATTATTTCATAATATCCGCAGGAATAATACCTTGCTTAATCAACATATCCTTTGTAGCCATTGCTAACATTATATCCACAGACAGCATCCCAACATCTACCATATTAAAATCCACTTTAGGGGCTGGTCTTTTTAGTAGTTTTCTGCCAATCTCAGAATATCCAACAGTTAGAAGTGTTTCCACTCCAGCGAGATACATCATATTTACAATTTGTTTTCCGTCAATACTTGCTGCCATTTTTTTTATATGATTATTTTTTTAAAATAAATTATTAAAAATCAAACGGGTCTTTTGGTGCAACATGAACAGCAGCAGGTTGTACAGGTTGTGTAGCAGATTTCTTGTTATAAGTATACAAACCCAACCCAGCAATGCCTAATAAAACCAGACACGGTGGAATATAATTTTTGTATACGTTTATTTTGATTTCTGGTTCCTCTTCAACTATTGTTATTTTTGTTATTTGATTTGCAGCATCTTGCTTTGCAGCATCTTGAAGCAAACGCTTTGCCTTTCTTGCCGCTGCTCCTTTTTTCCCAGCCTCTATTCGTTTTGGATTTTTTACTTTTTGTTGTTTAACCTCAACAGGTATAACTTCACTCTCTTGGTTCTCCATTTATATTATCTATATTTTTATTTTTATTAAAATCAATATGTCTAACAGTTGTCAGTATTGCTGTAAATGGTGCTAAGCACATTCCATACCTGTAATACAACTCACAACAAGCACTTGTCAAAGCATGATTAATAAATGGATCTTCCTCCAAATCTTCTGTCAGTTTTGGTGGAGTGGTTACATTAAAATATTTTGATACTCCCATCACATACAAGTTAATAAAAGAATTGCCTAAAGTCTTAGTCATGCTTGCCCCAAGCCTTGCTTCATATCTGCAGTAAAGTTTGTTAATTTCATCCGGGGGAATGCCATCTATATTCGTAAGTTGTATGTCTTTACCCAAATATTGACGACTACCGCCGCCAGCCACTATGGCTGATAATCTTTCTTTTTTTGTTTCTTGTTGCTTTGATTCATCACGTTCTGTGTAACCTTCTAATATATCTTGTAATAGTTCTTCCGCATTCATTTTTATATTAATAATTTTATTTTTTATCTTGAAATAAATATAAAACATAAAACAACCAGCTGCGATATTCATGCAACTAGTAATTGTTAGTATCGTTAATAACATTGTTATTAATATTGCTATTTTTGTTTTATTAGCATTGTTAATTTGCTGCAAGCATTGCTATTAACATTGCTACTTTACTATGAGCAATGCTATAAGCATTACTAATTTACTATGAGCAATGCTATAAGCATTACTATATTTTTTGATATTTTCATTATATTTTCATGTTAGTATTGCTACTTTGCTGTTAGTATTACTATTAGCAACAAAGCAATGCTGTTAGAAAAAAAAGCATTGCTGTTAGAAATTATTCAACCCAATAACCAGTTGGTTGGTCAGTCCTCAAAATTAACTTGGAATATTTAGTCTTAGCTAAAGCTTTTCTTATTCTGGTTCTCTCTTCCAGCGTCGGAATAACATCATTTTCTCTCAAACAATTTTCATAACTATCTCTGTCTTTGGTGTAAAACATACACAACCATTTTGCTTGCTCCCGCAAATCTTTTAATACAGAATTATATCTCTGTGAAATAACCCACACTGATTGTTTGGCGTGGCGACCAGAAAATGTCAACTCTGATAACATATCTTTTTTCTTTGTTAATACTTTTGTGGCTGAGCAAACATCAATGATGTATAATGTGGGCTTGCCAGCATATTGTTTGAAAAATAAACGCAACAGTTCTTGTAACATTTCTTTGCCGTTGCTAACGGGATTGACTATTATTATTTTTTTATCTCTCGGGTTTCTTACATCTCCTATCCAGGGTCTATTTTTATAAGCCTCGTTCCACTCTATGGTTGGACACAATATAATTATATGTTCAAAAACTCCAACATAATCTTGTTCAAGTATGTCAAGAACAAACTCTGTTTTACCACAGCCTGTCTGACCACAAATAATGGCACTGTGGGGATATTTAGGATATTTTTGTTGTAAACTAGTATCGTACTTCTTTGAATCTTCCATCTTCGAAATTGATTTGCGCATCTTGTATTATATATATATACATATTTAAAGGTTGATCTGCATCTGCTTTTTTATTTATTAGTATCGTTATGCCTTCACTGCCGTTTTCTATTCTTCTTCCACTGCCGTGTAATAAATTGTCATCACATGTTCTAAGGTCAAGCCACAAAGCATATGCTTTTGTCAGATAAGTCTCAAGAGAAACATTGGTAAAGTATAAGTCCCTCGCTACTATTTCCGTATCTTTGTTTCTTTTTGATGTCAAGGCAAAATATTTGTTGATTTCATCCCAATGTTGATATGCCCTCATGCCCTGACTATACAACTGATTTGGTACATCTTCTATTGTCATTTCAACCTTTTCAATCGTTGGGTTGTAAAAGGATTCCGTGTCTGTTCTTTCTTGGTCTTCAAACAGCATTAGAATACCTTTTATGCTCCGTGCTGGTACATTAATGTTGATCTTCCAAAGGGTTTCAGATTTGTTTGCTATTATTTTTCTATGTCGCAAGATACGATCATACATAAATGACATCTTACTATTGATTTGCTGTCTTATTTGTCTGGATAATTCAACATCACTAACCATATCAAATTCCAAGCAAAGATCTTTTATTACATAAGATGCATCAGCATCACTGCTTTTAATAACTTTGTTATAATCGTTAAACGTTAATTCATATTCTAACCTATCACCAAGCCCCGCTTGATAAAATGGCATATGACTTTCTAACATTTCAAAGTCCAGTGGAATACAAAATCTATTTCCATAAGCTGCTGCTATAGCTTCATCTTCGGTGTCTGAGGAAGCATCTCCCGCACCAACTCTATGTTTTAGCATGTTTGCTTTACCAATACCTTTGGTAAGCTATGTTTACTCGTTCGGTAGGACTTTTCCATAAATCTACATAACAATGATATATATCACTGTCATCTATTGACATGACTTCATTGCCACTTATTCTTATTGTCATTTTTTTCACAATTGCTCTACCCAGATTTTGAAATAGAGTAGCGTTGGCGTCTGTTCTGCTTTTAAGTTCTATTTCAAAGGCAAGACGAGCAGTACGTGGAACTATTACATCATTAGTACTTGGGAAATCTTACAAGCAGTTGCTGGTTTTGGTCTATTGTTGAGGGATTATTAGTTATTACTACACTTGTGCGGATGCCCTTGGCACCATGAGGTTCTCTTAGTTTTCTGTGAGGGTTGAGTTTGTTTCCGTAAGCTGATATTGTTTTTATTTTTTAAATTTATTTCTTAAAATTAAATAAAATAAACAATGGCTGAGGGTGGATTTGAAAATCCTACGTTTGATCCAGATGTTGAAGATATGGATGAAGATGCCTAGAATGAATTACTTGAAGACGAATTTATACAACCTAGCTCAGAATTTCAGAGACAAATTGTAAATGAAAATAACCATATTGATCAGCTTCAAGGGGAAGATAAAACAGAAGAACAGCTTACACAAAAAAAGTGGTTAGTAGATCAATTTTTTAATGAAGTTAATGCTGAGATCAGCGGAATTGATTATAAAGATGATTTTAGAGTGGCTGAGGACGAAAACGGTAGAAAAATGTTATATGCAGTTGGGACGGATGATGTTCCACTTACCTATTATAAGGGAAATAATCCAAACGAACCGATCAAGTTTTATGCGCTGAACACTCTACTTAGAAAACATGGCATTGACTTCATAAAAAATAATTTAAAAATATATGATTATTTAGCCCCACGTAAAAAAAAAGGCTCAGGGCAGGGCAGAATTAGCAGCCTTGGCAAAAATAAGAGATACCACCGCTACAGAAAATATACCATTGCAAACTTTTTCAACAACTGAAGATGTACAAAATACAGCAGATGAGGTAAATATAATTGAGAGTAATTTGAGTAATATAATAGATGAAACTCATCCTAAAACTGCTGTTCAACCGGAAAATCTAACACTGCGAGAGATACGAGGTTTAAATAAAAGAGTGCAAAACTTTCGTGGAGAACTTACTAATAATCTCTCAAAGCTCACTGAGCTTGATAAAGACATAACAAAAGAAAAACAAAAATTAGAACAGGTTAGCACCCCCGGGCAGGAGGATGAGTTTCAACAAGAGCGCATACGTAACAGAATAAAAAACTTAGAAGATGAAAAAAGTGCACGACTTGAAGCGGCGAGTGAAAACAAAGAAGCATTACACGGTCAAATAAACAGGATAAAAGAAACTATAAATAAGGCGTTAAAAGAAGACACAACATTGGGTGAGAGAATAAAAACATTATTCAGAGAGCAAGGTATTACTATTGTTAGTATTTTGACTGCCTTTGGTATGATTATTGGGGTATTAGTTGAGGCCATTATTCCTACATCAAGTGCTGCACCAACTCCAACTCCAAAACCTGATCCATCAAGTGTAAAAGACTGGATAAAAAAATAACTACTTAATCTTGGTAAACTTCTTGCCAACCTAGCTGGTAAAGCTGCTGCAGCACTTCCAGGAGTTAGTGGTGCAATAGTATCATGGCTTTTATCTGCAACAGGTAATGCTATTAATTGGCTTGGTAACAATCTATGGGCTTTGCTTGTGTTTGTTTCCGGGTTGTTGTATGGGGCAGCCAAAGAGTGGTTTAAATTTCGTAAATAAGTAATGCAGCAAGACCTATTACTATAGTACCAACAATTATAGTTGTTTTGTTATCTTCGTGTTCAATCGCTATTTTTTGTATTTCTGGTGGGTTATGTTCCACAGTTTTATGTATTGATTTATCAAAGTCAGAATGTTCCGGTAAAAATTTCTTTGTTGTGGTGCCTTGAAAAGGTTGAATAATTTTTGGTGGCACTGGTTTTATATTTACATCATTATTCAATCCTAATGCTTGTGCATCGGTTGCTATTACAATTTCATTATTGTAGTCTTGTATTGTTCCAATTCTTAATTCCATGTCACTCGGAGACATGTACAATCCACTTCCATAGACAAAATTTACTTTACTTCTTGCATATTTTAGGGTGTTTTCATATCTTGAAATTTGACTGGGCAAGTCGATGGGGCTATTTATTGCGTCCTCTACATTTGCTAAAAATTGTTTCTGTGCATCAAATGCCGTTCCAGTTCCAAGTATATCTGTTCTTGTTTGCGATTGTGAGCCAAGGATTGCCCAGCAGTATGTTCTTATGCTGTCATTAATTCTTTCTACTCCTGCCCTTGTAAATCCAGATGAATTATCTAGTATAAAAGTAGACTAGCTATTGTCTGCCTCAGATCCTTGTGCAATGTAATCAATGTGATATGTTTTATCACTCTCATAGACTGTAAAACTCATCGTTTTGTTGTCGTATACAGTATTTATCAAAGGATGATAACCAATATTTGTCCAGTAATTATAAATTGTTCCTAGACAATCATTATAGCTTTGTTTTTGTCTCCAGTCTGAATTTAAGTCAACGTTAAACTCCTTGCATATTCTCTCGTTTGCGTTTCGGTTATATGTGTTATTAAACGCATTCCAATTTGAGTCTTGCGGCATTGCTACACTCATCTCAAATAATATTCTTCTGACTTGGTAATAGACATGAAATCGAAATAACGAACCAACCAAATTATCAGCTTTTAGATGGTTATTGAAAGCAATGCACATCCAGTTGTCGCGCACCAAATTGCCAAAATTCAACTGATTCTGCCAAAATAACATCCAATCTGTTCCCCAGCTTTGGACTATAGCATTTGATTTGACGTATGGGAGTTTGTATTTTTCAAAAACATTGGAAAATGATGCTTTAAAGCCTCTACCGTGGGATGTAATGACTATGTTTTGATTTATTATATCTATCACTTTTTTGCTGAAAGTATTTGAATAGTGAGCACCCGGATTATATTTGAATTCTTTAGAAATCATTTTTATTTGTGTTTTTATATATATATATTAAAAAAATTGTTTCATACAATTTCAAACATAGACAACTCTATTAACTTACAACTGTATATCAATAATAGAGATGGAACTAAGCGCGTTGGATTAAAGAGTTTTACATACACTATCGGTTGGTATAATATTAATGGTGAATTCGTAAAGACAAGAAACCCAGCTAAAATAGAACATTTTCCAGGTGGACTTTATAACTTTCAAGACTTGGTAGAAAAGTTTAAAGTGCTAAATGAAAATATTATCCTGGACAATATTGTTCAAATTGGTGCAGCCATTATACATACGCCAATAGAGACACGAGTGTCAAGCGGTCTTTCAAAAATGATGCTGGGATTCAAGGACAGAAAATGGTTGACAGGTACTAATATAGGAGATTACCCAATTGATTTAGCTCCTTATAAACAGCTATATGTTCATCTGGAACAAGTTAATACGAGTAGTAATTATTTCAATGGTGCACCAAGCACTATTATAGGTGTTGTGCCTGTAGTAAATAAGCAGTTTGGAGATATAGTATATACAAGTTTTTATCCTGAATATCACTGTCTTATGAATGGTGCAATTACTGAATTGAAAATAGAAGTCAGAGATGAGTATGGCAACAAAATAAATAATCACGGTTTGCCTATGAGTTGTGTTTTAGAAATTATTTAAAAAATATATTTTTATAAAAAAAACAATGAGTATATTTGGACCAACAAGACCTAAAAAAACAAAAGACTTAGAGGCTTTGATAAATGATGTTCAAAATTTATATAGGCGAACTGTGCCTTTTGTTAGTTTAATCATTTGATAGATAGAGTTGATAATCTTAAATATGGGATTATAACAATATTTGCGGAGGCTAAGGGCCCGCTTGTGTTAAATAGAATACTCTCATTTGGTAACGGCGGGGCAGAATCAAATGTGGGGAATGTAATGACACGCCGTGGACGGATTATGGGAATAGGTTTAGCATGTGAACGATTAGTTGGTGACGTATCTGTAATAGTTTCTGTCAATGGTGTTGAATAACCAAATTATGGCATAACGCTTCACATCATCCCACGCAATCATGATAACTTTGATAAACCTTTAGAGATTGGTGCTGGTTCTGTTGTTAACTGTGTATGCAAGATTGCCAACGCTACCGCTGTAAATACGGTGGCATCATTATTAATTGAATTAATTTAATTTAATTCTACGAGCTGGCTTGATTTTTGTATCAACAAAAATATATTATATACAAAATTGTATAACAGTATGCTAATTAGTGTACTGGGTATTGAGAGCTTGCCCTTAAATGATGTGTTTAATAAATTAATATTAAAAATTTAGTCTTTGGACTATTTTTTTTTTGGAAAAAAATATAATGTTATAATTATATGATGGAAAAAAATGGAAGAGGAAGAGGAAAATGAAAATGAATGTGAAGAACAAGAGACAGACATGGAAGAACAAGAACCAGACATGGAATCGGAGCCAGAAGAGTATATACCAATACCAGTAAAGTATGAACCTGTAGTGCTAGAGGAAGTATGGGATTATGTTTACAAGTGTGTTAGGAAATGGGATATCTTTGAAGACTACAAGTGGTCAACATTATCTGTTATTATATTACTATTTATGCCGCAGTGCTCGTAACAACAATTATAGGTTTGTTTGGAACTCTTACCCATCCGCCTGGTTAATATTATCATGAGGAGTCTTGAAAGTAAAAAAGATTGAAAACTTAACCAAATCACGTTGCTTAAAATCCTGTCCGGTTGCTACCGCTGTGAATACGGTGGCATCATTATTAATTGAATTAATTTTAATTTTAATTTATTAATAAAAAAAAAATGCCAAAGCAACCGACAGCACCAAGTATATATCCTGAGTTGCCAGTGGAAGACGGACAAAATTATATATTACAAAAGATTTCAGAAATTGAAAAAAAGTTAATTACAGAACGAGATATACGTCAGTCTCTTTATAAAAAATATAAACGTGGTATTAATATTACAGATGGAATTGACACTACCTTGATATCTGCAGGTGTTATTATGGCTGGGATTGGATTTGTTGTTCCAGGTTTGTTACCTTTAGAAATAGCAGCAATAGTATGTGGAGCTACAGGTGTTTGTATTAATTTTATCAGACGCAAGCTTAATGCAAAAGCTCAAAAACATCATGAAATAAAAACTTTGGCAGAGGCTAAGTTAAATAGTATAAATCAGTTAATATCAAAAGCGTTGAGTGATGCACAAATATCTGAGCAAGAGTTTAAGTTGATTTTAGATGAACTGGAGAGATATTATAATTTGAAAGAGGACATCAAACAAAAGAAACTTGAAATTAGTGAAGTTAAAAAAAAAGAACTAGTGGAGCAGGGAAGAAAGGAAGCAATGGCAACCTTACAAAAAAGTCTAAAAAGTGTGGGATTTATTGTTTTAGTAGTGTGTTTGAGTATGATCCACCACCTTTGTATTCAAGGTCGGAAAATTGTTGATTTTGGTGTAATTTTAATAACTTATAAAAAAATTTAAACCTGCAATCATTGGTATTATAAGGATTATAATAAGGAATGTTTAAATTTTGACGTATTGGTTATTTATAGTTTAAATTTGCTTGCAAATTTAATTTCGTGGTACCTTTACTCATTGACAACTTACAACAAATTATAAGTTGGGTAAAGGTTCATACTTGGGCATTTTTTATTTTGATCATTTTGAAAGTTGTTCGGTAGTGTTTTTTTAAATGATGAAATAAGAATATCTACGTGGTCCAGAACCCCCATAATACATATATATAGGCACGTAGCTGCCTATACGCGAGTACGCGGCTGAATCCACATGATTCTGACAAAAGCACCTCAGAACGCCCAGAATGCACCAGATTGCATCATTGTTTTCAAAATTGTCCGAAGGGCATGCGGACCCCCCTAGCACAATTATGAATCCACATGAATAGAAGGCTAGCTACGCCCCTGACTACTATTTGGTTCAATGCAGTGTTGATATGGTCGACATGTGTATTCTACTCACCAACACGTGTCAATTGCAGCTGTTAGTTTGCGTTCCCATAAAACTGTGGGTCCATTATTAACTGGGCTTGATACTGGTTGTCACACATACACAGATTATTATATATTGCTTTCTGAGATATTGTCTTCATTTACTACTGCTTATACACATGTAATAGTCAAATAGCACGAATAATATTTAACTACGTTAAAATTGGTATTACATAATGTTATCAATTCAAATTACTTAAAGTAGCACAACTGGCAATACAATTTGGCATATACTGCATAAAGCCTTTTAGCATGAATCTTATACTTTAGAATTAAAAGATACAGATACAAATCATTATCCAATATCACCAATTTTCAAAATAATCGGTATTAAAATATGGAATGCTTATATCTTTAGACTAAAAGTTTAACCTTACATAACCTGTTTGAATGTTGTATTAAATCGTGAAATATTCCCGGTACATATTGATTACACATACAATCATGACACATGCGCTCAGGCACAGTCGGCTCGCATCGCAGTGTGGACTGTTTTATACGCGGAGGATAATTTGAGCTCTTGTTTGTTTACAGATGCAAGTATAGACACACCAAAACAGGTATTCAACAAAACATCAAAACAAGAATTAACACTATAATTAGTTTACTCTAGAAGGAATATAACGGTTTCAATGTTTTTTATTGAACTGTTTCAATGTTTTGATGTCGGTGTTTGTGTGTAAACAATGGTCCAAATTATCCTCTGCGTACAATAGATATATACAGTCCCTGACAAGTTATCATAGTTGATTAGAAACAACAATAACGAAAATCCATTGTCAATGTTTCCTACGCAAGTGAACAGTGTGGAATTGGATTGAGCAGATTTTAAGATCATAAAAAAACATAAAATTGCTTTATACTGTTGTTGACCGCTTCGCGTTGTGTGTACTACGTAACTGAACTATGTGCATAACTTTAACCTTTAACCTGCATTTCGGAAATATCCATTTTGCGCCGATTTAAAACGATGTGGGAGGTCGGAATATTTTCAATGGCAAAATCCCATACGTTACGGCGAAGGTATGGAGTTTAGAAGACATCTTATTATGAATCAATATGCCGGCATTATTCAGGGAATGCTAGAATGAAATGAGTGTTTGATCGCTCGTTGGATCGTTTCATGTTTTCTAGCCTGAACATAATTTCCCACTCATTGAAAATAGTGTTAGTTTAAATAACACTCAAACAATATTTTAAAATGTATTCAATATTTCAATGATCCTTGTTAAAATACTCATGTTCACAGGCAGCACGAAATATTTAATATAATTGATAATTATTTGTAGTATACAATGATATTTGGCAATTTCCAAAAATCTTCATTTAGTTTAACATCCATTTTCCATATTTATTCTCGTACCTATTCTTCAGTTAGTTTAATATCCATTTTTCATATTTATTCTCGTCTCTATTCTTCATTTAGTTTAATATCCATTTTTCATACACAGGCAATCTTGCCACATATGAAAATCATATGATTCTCATATGATTTTCATATGAAAGGTTTCATATGAGAATCAACAAAAAGGAGCCACATATGATTTTTATATGAAATGCATATGATTTTCATGTGAATTCCATATGAACATCATATGAATTTCATATGAACTTCATATGAGAATCATATGATTTTTATATGAAATGCATATGATTTTCATGTGAAATCCATATGAACATCATATGAAATCTTCATTTAGTTTAACATCCATTTTCCATATTTATTCTCGTACCAATTCTTCAGTTAGTTTAATATCCATTTTTCATATTTATTCTCGTTTCTATTCTTCATTTAGTTTAATATCCATTTTTCATACACAGGCAATCTTGCCACATATGAAAATCATATGATTCTCATATGATTTTCATATGAAAGGTTTCATATGAGAATCAACAAAAAGGAGCCACATATGATTTTTATATGAAATGCATATGATTTTCATGTGAATTCCATATGAACATCATATGAATTTCATATGAACTTCATATGAGAATCATATGAAGCTCCTTTCATATGAAAATCATATGTAAAGTATCATATGAGAATCACATGAAGCACCTTGCATATGAAAATCATATGTAAGGTATCATATGAAAAGCATATGAAAGGAGCTGCATATGAAATTCATATGCTTTTAAATATCCCATGAAACCTAAAAACTTTCAAAATACACTTAACAATCTGTGTTTTTAATGAATGTTACATTAATAGGTATTTTGTTCTGTCTTTCTTAAAAGCCAATATGAAAGACGTTTTGATAGTTCATTCAATTTAAAAATGTCTAGGTCTTCACACAGATTTAAAGGTGCATTTTCAATTTGATTGGTTACGTTTATATGGATTGCTTTGTACTTGTTTGGTTTAACACTTTTAACAATTATCACTTCCAGAAGTATCCTATTTGGTCACTCAGTGATCCCAATCTTGTCCGTTTTTGGTATAATGCTTCCATGCTCATTGATCTTTGACATGTTCTTGCAGTGCACTGTATGCTATATCCATTCATGTTTGATGTATTTAAAGGAACTAGAGGAATCTTTTTGATAGCATAAGAGTAATATTATTCTGTTTTCTCGATTTCTCACCCGCATTGGTAGTAGCTCTAAATAACCAAATAAATACAGTTTATTTAGCTCATGTCTATAAATGGGACATCCTTTTGTGTTTAGGTAAAAGAACAAAAACAACTGACTTCATTTATATACATAGTAATGCATTTAGATCATGTTTTAAAGGGTCACACGGCAATCTTGACTATTTCAAAATTCGAGGTGTCTTGTTTTATATATGTACGAGGGAAGATTCAAAATTACGTAGACATTTGCTATACAATCTTCATTATTAAATAGTTAACAGCAAAATAATGACGTCAAATGAATTAACATTTTAAAATATAACCTAAACTGCGTCATCGCTATTACGTTAATATGTTTACCAAAAGGATAAATAAACACTGGTTTAAAATAAATTAAGATTTTATTTTTTTTCAATTTACATTTTTGAATTTCTAGTTAATGTCAGTAAGCATCTCTGGATCAATATCTCCTCTAGCCTGCCCTAGACGTCCTTGACATATCAGGTCTCAAAACCACAGAATGATCTGAAAAAAAGTAAAATATAAAATTGTTTGAACTTAAGTGCAAGAACAAATAATAACATACATACTAGAACTATCACTGAAGTAGATGAATACCCCCACATGTAAAGAAATACAAAAAGATCGGACAGTGAAAGTAGCATTCAAGGAGGACAGTCAACCACACAACCACACAACACACAACACAGAACAAACAAGAAGGCAAAGGCAATATTAAATGCAAAAGACAACACAAACACAAAAGGGTTGACAATAGGGCTACCGCCTTGGAACGGTCAGTGGCAAAGTAGGCCACTGGGGGTTTAAACAGGTTCTAGGGTGCACCAAACCTCACACTTACCCTACCGTCATCCCATTAAAACAGGACAGTGCAAATAAAGAAATCCCCGCCATCTAATCCCTAACCAACTGATTCCTACTAGAACAGCTCTTAATAAAGGACTGCCAGTTAACGACTATGTACAGTATGCTGATTCGGCAAAACATGTTTTATTTATATCCATTGTTATCAGTTGTTATTGTTAATTGTTATTATTTAGAAAGAAGCTGTCATGCAATGAATCTCTTTTGAATCAATTCCACTATCCACATTAACCCGGTTGGTTGTTTGGTTGAATAGTTGATGTAAGTCAAACAAAGGGTCATACTTCTGTAATAAATTAGGCAATCAACGTGTGATGTAGATGGACTTTAGGACATCATTTGTAAACTGTATATGAGGGCATATATTGAGATTATAGTATGCAGGGCTTTT